>JAYJMH010051091.1:0-66185 GCA_036873815.1 Phacellophora camtschatica | reverse complement strand
ATATAATCATCCGCACGGCAATTTCCTTTTGAAATTTTGAATATCTAAATTTTTCAACTTTCTTAGGTTTCAAAGATCAAGCCCTGAACTTTCTTAACTTTTTGAAGAACCGAGCATAACTTTCATAAAAAAATACTTTCTTATAAAAAAAACGTGTAAAGTACGTTCCATTGGTGAAATTCAAAATACCTCTTTTACTTCCTACTTGCTTTCTAAAATTCTTAAATGTCTTTTTTCTGCTTCAACGTTGCATACAATTAATCAAATGTAGTCAATAGAATTCCATTGCATTTAATTGTGTTATATGAGGCAAAATGAATTTTATTGGCTGAATAAAATTTAATTCTTAGTTTTTTAATACAGCAACTTTTCATTTTTATATGTCAATAAAGTATTTTGCTAGCTTTGTAGAGGCAAAGAGGACCTGGCTTGAAAGCTCCTTGAAGTTCTTTTCAGGTGACCTATAAACTATAAATATATTATTAGATCGACCGAATTATATTAAGCTATCTTTTTCTTGATCGTCTATTTTTTCAAAATTGGCAGTTCATACATTCAGGATAAATGCATCAATCTATTTATTAACTCTTTAGTATACTTACTTTAAGCAGCTGGATGTGCTGTTCGATGAAAGGTCTCTGCAAGTTTGTGGGCATCTAAGAGAACCCTTGGAGTCCCTATCACATTGTTTGAGGACTTTTGGTGACTTGCATTGGAATCCTACAAAAGGAATATTGAATCTTTTTAAAGTCCAACCACTTTCATGCCACACTTCAGAAACATAAAGTTGATTGATAGGAAATTTTTGGTTAGTGGCCTTGATAAAAATTGTCTCTTTGTGGTTTACATTTTCTTGGCCATATATCATCTTTGCATTAAAGTTTGTTTTACTTACAGTAAAATCCTGCCTTTAAGAAAACACTTTCTTAAAAACTAAATTCTGACCAGAACAGTAGGAACAAAATAGGTTGTTTAAGGGAGAACATTACCCTGAGGTTTATTGAAAGTGAGACTTTACCTTAGGGTCCATTAAAATCTTCATAGAAACTATGCAACTTACATATAGAAATATAGAACGAAATCACTAAGAGTACTAAAATTTACCAAACAAGTATACGTACTTCGTGAGCATGATGTTGTCTGCCCTCTCCAGCTACTAATAGTAATACCCTTGTCTGTACACATTTTAGCATAACCGGAAATGGCATCACAAAGACAGTCAGAGCATCTGCAGCCATCTTCACGGCATTTCTTGTAGAAAGATCCAGGAGTAATGATGCTGTGGCAATGTTTAAATGGTCCAGTTGCAGAAGTAATCACGGAACACTGTTTTTCGGCATTTGCCTTTCTGACGGCAAAAATATCACAAGCAGACGTCGAATCATCCCATTCAAGACACTTATCGCCGTCATTAATGTTGCTGTCTCTGTAGATCCAGTTTTTGGTGAATGCAGAGACCGATGCTTCTGTGGAACCAGTCCGCGTGTGGAAATCATTTTGTTGGTCATGGTCGAAAGTACCACATAAACCACATGTCTTATTAACGAAGTTGGGATTAACAGTAACAAAAACATTTCTACCTGTCCAGAGAAGTTTGAGGCCTGAAGGAATAGTTACTATTACGTTTTCTTTTCCAACACGTTCAATCATATAGTCTTTGGTTTTCACCCAATTTTCGTCTCTCCCATCCACAGACGCGGATGGTAAATATTGACCAGATGTTGTCTTGGTTGCGGAAAGAACAATGTTTTTCTTCACTTTAAGCAGCTTGATTATCAATGATCTGGCACAAGATGCGAATCCATTGCTGTCTTGACATTTGCTATTTTGCATGACAATCTCAAAGGTCTTTCCGGTCTTGTTGTCATAGTGACAGTGATCCACAATCGTATAAGCGCATTTTCCATAAATTGAATAAGGTTTGCCATCAAACGTCGTGACATGAGGGTCTCCAGTAATCGAGCAGGTGGCTGTACAAAAGATATTTTTACAACAGAAATTCAGATAAGGGGAAAAATATTTATTAAGTAGAGTGAAATTCAAACAGGAGTAAATATTTTCCCGCGTTTTTTAAATTTTAATCTAACATCGGAAACCTCTATCGTGATCACAAATATCATACAATCGTGATCACAAATATCATACAATCGTGATCACAAATATCATACAATCGTGATCACAAATATCATACAAACAAGACGTTTTCAAAAATATAGCATTATAATGTAGCATTATAAAAGACACTATGGACCTTTTCGGAAATAGAAACTAGTCTCGAGGCTATTCATGTAATAGTCATTCTTGCCTCTTTCTCTTCCAAAGGACGTTCCAATGTTATTTATACTCGTAGGAATTCTGTAACACAATAGCAAAAAATGTTCCGCTCAATCGGGATTACATTGTTTCAAATTTTAGTTTGTTTCTTCAGAAAGCAATTCGATACAGTTCGATGATTTTGAATAGATTTCTGATTATTTCGATCACGGAAAGAACAGGCTGTTTTATTTCCGAAAAGGTCTATTTGATTATTTATAGATTATTATAGACTTACTACACCCGTCCCTGCATTTCATATATTTTTGGGTCTGGGATTTCGATTTCAATAATATATTTTTGGGTCGAAAAATGTTTCATCAAAAATATAATTTTGGCTCTAAAAATTCTAAATCTTATATCTTTGGGTACTGCTAAATTATTGGGTTTGCCTTTTCTTTCCATTAAATTTTTCGGGCAGCTCAAAATTTCCTCAGACACGCCCCCTACCCGAGTAAAATGGTACTGTCCCCCTGGGAAGTAGTAAAATTCCATGCAATCTGTCAAAAACTTAAATCTTAGAAATATACCAACCTGAGCAAGGCAATTTCTTGCATGTCCATAAACCACCATTGCATTCACTAGACAGAAAAATACGATTTAAAAATAGTAGAAAGTTGGGCAATTTTTCGATGTGTAAAGAAATTATATTTATGATTAGTCATAAACTTATGAACATTAGAATATCCTCGGAGGATAGCAACCAATAATAAACAGGGAAGTCATTTTGGTAAAGCAAACCAAATCGATTGAAAGAGATGAAATCATATTGAATATAATTTTATACAGTGGCGAAAATTATGGGGGACTTCAACACCTCGACTCCCCCAATCACTTTTTAAAGGCTTTTGTTGGAAAAATTTGGCATCCGTCGGAAAGGCTTTTGTTGGAAAAATTTGGCATCCGTCGGAAATTTACATCACTTTTTAAGTATTTGAACCCTACTTGGAAATTGAACTTTCGCCACTGATGTTATACGACGTCTCTCAATGATTCAGAAGGTTCTTCCAGGGGTGGAAGAGATTAAGTCTTGGAATAGTTAAGAATTTATACAGGGTCTTGGAAGTAGCTTTGCAATAAAACGAGCATGCTGTAAGAAACTCACCATTCTTCACAGGCAGTTTTCTTTATGCTTTTGTGCGGGTATTTAACGCTATTGACATAACACGAGCATTGTGACTGTGGAATACATTTATCTTCGTCTTTCCACATTCCATCGGGACAATGACAACCATCAACACACGGTGACACACAGGAAGATTCCGCAGTAGCTGACAGAGGATTTGAGCAAACCTTTGGACATGCAGGTCCACATTCCTTATATACCATGTTGCCTGGGCATTGAGCAGCTGTGAAGAGAAATTACATGTTCTTGGTTAAATATGTTTTATATAATCTGCGTGGTCATAGAATTTTAGTCTTAAAAGTGAGTTATGCAATCTTTGCTCGCTGATTAACAAACAATTCAAAACGTAAGAAGCAATTTCATGCTGATGTCAGCATCTTAATCCCACCAATGCCAAAATGTTTCATTTAAATGTGTTTCCAGAGCACTTAAAATAAATCATGAGGGAAAAAGAAGATATATGTGAGATGATTGATAGAATGCTTCAATCAACGTAAAGCTGAAAGTCTATCGGAAACTGGTTAAAATCCACCTAAAACTCAGAAAAAAAAGAGAAAAGATCCCTCATAGATTCCAAAGTTCGAATTGGGCCTGTTTAGTGATTGAATGGCATACGACGCAGTGACGTTGCAATTAAATATTACTTACAGCACAAACTTGAGCTCCTCCATGCAAGAGTTACGTTTCCAACATGCTTGCAAGTACGGGAATACAACGAAAGTGCATTACAAACACAGTCTGCCCTTGTGTTATAATTGCAAAAGAGGACGTCTCTCATGCACATTCTTTTGTACCCGTCCAGAGGAATCTTCGGAACGCATGCACCAAACATTGCCTTGTCTATCACACTGCACATTAATTCTGCGTTTGTGATTGCCTTGCCAGAACCCTGTGGTTGGTACATTTTAGGAGTAGCAAATGACGTTTCTTTGCACCCTTCATCAGATGCCATGAGTGCTGCAAACTGATCTAACTTTGACGTGACAGTTGAAGATCCAATTCCAGTGAAATCATTCTCTTTATTTCCATCAAAAGTTCCACAGAGACCGTAGAGCCGATGATTTGAACCTGTCTTGGTTTTATATGTATCTGGTACCTTGATCATAACATCTTCTACGCCATCCCAATAAACTATGGCGTTTTCTTGGGTAACTAACATAACATAGCGTCCAGCCTATTAAAATTAAATTTAACAAAGTATATAAAATATATTCCCACATATGCCGTCAAGTACTAGCATCATATGCAGTCAATATTATAAGGTTTAGAACACTCAGAAAGAGCTGTATAGGCTGCATGACAAATGATAAGGGAAATACATTTCATATTCTGTTGATTTTCCCATAGTATAAGGAACTGAGAGAAAAACAAAGAAAATATTCTTATAATCCTATACAATGCAACAATTTATCAACCTTATGTCATCCCAAGACTTGGATATCATGTAAAAACGTGGTCTACATGTATAAAAAGGATTTAAAATTCGCCAGAATTATTTAAAACGATCACACTAACAATGTCTGCTACTATGTGATTTCTGGTACCTACCAAAGTCTAGTTCATCAGTGAACTTTTGTGTTAATTGCTATCTTTATTAGTATTAATGGTTTCTTTTTAGCTTATTTGAAATTAATTCAATCATTTTGTTGCTGTATTACTTTTTGGTCTAATAGAAATATCATATGAATAAAAGAAAGATATTTAAACAAACTAAACTGTTTACCTGTTGAATCTTAGGGCTTCCTTCATGAGGAAGTGTAACTGGTTTCCCGCCAACAGTAACGGTAAACATTGAGCCAATCTTTTGACCAAGATAAATGGTTTTGCCATCAATGTTAATTTTCAACTTTCTCTTCACAGTGCTATTAACACTAGCCTTTGGATCATTTACAACAATAACTTGGAATTTGCTCGTTGGATCAGCATCATGTACCAACAAGTATGAGCAGGATCCAAAAAAATCGTAGCTCTTTCCATCGAAAGTCGTGTAATGTTGTCTTCCCCAGACGGTGCAAGTATTTGGAACTGAAAAACAGTTAAAATAGTCATTATTAATAAATATTGGTGTCAGTTGTTTCAAAAGCTATCCTGCATCTAAAAGAGATTAAACCTGTTTTTGTCACAATGTTGAAAGCGACAATTGGCAATGATTCTAAACAAAATGCAATGATAAATGCAATGAGTCTAAATAAAAGTATAGGAATCGAGAAAAACTGGATTCGTTAATTACATTTTTGATTTCAAAATTTGCTTCCTTCACAAAAGCACAAAATATTGCTAGCTTCAAGGTGTTACTAGAATAAACAATGTCCATTATTAATTTAAAGTCGTCTATCATTTTATGGAAAATAAAATAGTTAGGATTAGCAACAAAATGCAATGTTTTTACAAGAAACTTTGAATCCTCCGGAATATATTCTTCTAAAACGTCTTGAGATTAGAAAAATAGAATATTGATATTCTTGACACTACTGTTGACCGGATCACATTCAGTGAAAGCTTACTCGAATGTTCCACTTTAACACAGTTTGGTTTGGAAGAAATTTAAGCTACAGCACTGTACAGCCATAGCTATATGTCATATTATATAGCTATGCAGCTATATAGCTATATGTCATGCTACTTAGCTATACAGCTATATGCTATAAAGCTACATGTCATGGTATAACTATATGCATAGCTATATAGAATTTACGATGCATAGAAAGATGAACAAATGAAAAAACAGAGCAAGATGATTTAAATAAATCTATGCGTATATACATAAAAATACTTACATGGAATTGTATTTAGTGCCCCTGCTACTCCTATCGTTGGCTGTACGTCTGAAATTAAAATAATTTAGTTAATTTAGCTAAAGTTCAAAATGCCTATTCTTTCAAACAATACGACATGTTGCGACGTCGGGTTACATATATGCGGACATATGCGGTGTGTGGCACATTCCTGGCTATATTTATTTACGATTTTACCTAACTATGCTAACAGTAAAATTCAACAAAAATTTGCAATAAAAGTAGTCAGTAAAAAAATAAGTAAATTCTACCACGAAGTAGAAAAGCCTCCATTTCAGACTTCAAAGCTGCGTCCAATCAATCGAATTCAGTAGATTAAATTCGGCTCATTTTGATATATATAAACCAAATCAGAATTCATTGGCTAAAAAACAATAGGTATCTTCTTCTATGTGAAATACCTAAATCTGATTTAGACGCTGAGATTTTGGATTCATAACGACAGCAATAGCTAAAATAGAGAGACTGCATTGCCAGTCTTAGCCTCGACGGATTCACTTAAATTTGACATTATCCTATTCTGCTAAACAGGCAAATCATATGCAAGTTTTAATTTGCTGGGGGTAGCAAATGCAAACCAACTTAATTTCTATAATAGACTTATGTTGAAATAACTTAAATTAATGTTTAGTTCTACCCCCCATTTACCTTACCCTTTAGTTCTAAACGTAAAATATTACGTTGGCCGTATGGCCCTTCCCGAAGTAAAGAGTTAGATACCTATGTAGTTTCCACAAAATAATTAAAACCCTAATTTCTGAACCGGAAACAAATGCCGCGTACCATATGTCTCTGACAGTTTTAGACAATGTGACAGCTAAATTTCTGATTTTTCTAAGGATGCTGTTCTTACATACCCAGCAACTAATTGTGTAGTAAAATGAGCACTGAACTTAATATTGTTTAGATGCTGTAAAACTTAATAAATTGTGTACACGTTTTTTATATATAAGAAACCTGGCTAACGCTTCACTAGCGAAAGTTTCTTAATTTTGGCCATTTTTGACCAATTTTCACGATGAAAAGTTTTTTTAAAGTTTTTTAAAAAAGTTTAATTTTTTTTACAATGCATTCTTTTTTTCAACAAAAGAATGTAAACACACCGGGTTCTGACGCAGAGGCACGTGAAACTTACTGTACCAAAATGCATGAAAGTATATACATGTACTTACTGGTGCAATGATGCTGACAAGCCTCTGCATTTGGAAAATTATTTTTAGTTCCAAGACCTCCACTGTATGAGAAAGAAGTGCACTTGCCCTTTTCCGAATAATACCTTGATACTCCTTCGCAACTCAATTTGAGAGTTTCAGGCTTCCAAATTCTATCACATACTTTGTTTGTTTCATATGAGTCTGAAGGATAAAGAATAAACGTAATGTAAAATTGCTGTGCTAGTATTATACACATGCTGTCCTGCTTTATATTATATTCTATATCTACCTCTTTTGTAATAAAAATATAAATTATGTAGATTTTTTTGTTCTGTTTTAAACGGACCAGACAAGTTAAGCTTATCATGGGTCCGATATGATAGCTGTTCCTGGGTTCGATCTAATATGCAGTTTTTACCTGAGTTTTTTTGCCGGTTTATCAAATGAGAATAAAATAAAATAAAAATGAATTTTTTTCTTATTTATGAGGCACTGAAACCCAGGGTAAAAACGCTTTAATTGAGAAGCATTTGACAAATCACAGAAATTCGAGCACGTTGCCAAATAAAACTTATTTTTAATTTCCCATGTACAAGAAAAGCTAAATTAATTGTTACCATGTCAAATATTTCACTAGCACATTAAAACCAAAATAATTTTGCCGGTTTAAAAGCTACCTGGTTTTGATGCATGGTATAATTTGTAACGAGAAATCAATGAATCACGTTACTGCAAGTTGCCCTAATTTCACATTGTTAGAAATGTTAAAATTATGATGCAAAAATATCATTTGTTGCATTAAGCGCTTTAACATACATTTTCATTAAAATTACAAAACTTTTTGAAAATTATAGCTCAAAAATAAAATCACGTAATCACTGGTCAATGTAGCCAAAATAACTTGGTTTTTCTAACGTTTGCAGAAAAACGACATTTCTGAAATTCGTGACGAAATCAAATTTTGGTGATTTTTCAAAAGTCTAAACTTTTTTTGGGTCATCCGGTATTATTCATATTATATTCATTGCAATATATAGAATTAAAAATCAAATATCAAACGTTGGCTACTTACGACAATGTTTAAGACACTGGCTATATGTGAATTTGTCATTCTTGTTGTAAATTTCTTGTCTCACAATCTTTAAATAGTCAATACAATACTTATTCGCTGCAGCATTTCCTCTCCAGTTCAAACTGTTACCCTGAGTGCTAGACAGAGCAAGAACTTCGAGCAAGAAAATCTTGCAAATACCGTTTGACTTTGGCATAGAGCAGATGCTTTCTAAAAAAAAGCACATATATGTAAACATAAAGTAGAGATGTAAGACAAGCTACATAACTGTGTAATGGTTAAATTTCCTCACAAAATGCTCGTGTTCACTGAAAATTCAACGATCTACGGGTACCATTGTACCCAGCATTTGTCAGCCCTTGTGGAAAGTAATAGCAAAAAAGAGAAACAGGTTTTTAAAGCCTGATTACACAAATCTATGCATAAATTCAAACATGTTTTAAATACTATCTTGATCAATATCCAATGGTTGGTAAAAGTGCAGTTTAGCGGTTTCGCAAAGATTTATCAAGAGTTCCGCGGAGGTTTATAAAAATTTATTTAAAATCTGATGGAAATTAAAATCTGACAAAACCAGCGATGTTTCTTTATAATTTGTCATTTGATTCTGGCATAGTCCCAAACACTTTACTGTCTGGTGCAAACAGTTGTCTGCTATAGAAACGTGTCCAATAATAAAATCTTGTCTAGATGAATAAATAAAAGCAAACCTGTTGCACAGTTTGCTCCACTGTAACCAGGTTTACATTTGCATTCATACTCCATATTTGTAGAATTCAAAATGCAGGTGCCTCCAATACTACATTCTGGCATGCAGTTAGCTAAGGAAATAAACAAATATCCATTATTTCATTTCATAAATTTAAAATTATTCCTATCACTTTTGTCTCACTAAAAACTAAACAAGTTCCTTGGATACTCAAAAATCGCTTGCACTCATTCATTTATCTACCTAGAACTCATTCATCGGAAAAGCAAATGTTTGCGATATGGCAACAGGCAGAGATTGCCAACCAAAAACAAAAACAAATCCCTTTGTACAATAATTTTTGAATACTAATATATTTGTATATAACATTTTGTACACATTTTTGTTTTTTGTACACTAATCTTTGCTCGTTAACCAGAAGCAATTCTATGCTCGTTTAACCAGACACTCCTCCGCAGACGTAAAATTAAAACATGCTCCTCCGCAGAGATAGAAACCTTCTCCACCGAAGTTTTTTTAAATAGCAGTAAAGCAGAAGTGTCTGCATCGCTGTATGCCGAAACACATTAGTTGAAAGTATAGTGTAGTTGTTTCATCTTCATTTATCTTATCACACATTCAGCAAATTTGAAGGTAAGAAACAACCAGACGATAATTTGACATCAATATTAACTTACAATTTTGACACCGTGGGTTGTTCCTGGCTCTGTATGGAATAGGACATTTGCAACTCTCCCATCCTAAGCATTCTCCGCCATTCAAGCAATACAGTGGCTCCTTGCAAATAGCTAAAATTAAAAGTAACCATTATTGCTCAGATATAATATTCACAAATTAAGTTCATTTATCAACTATATGATAATTCTGATTTGAAACAAGCCGGATAAATTAGCTAGAATTCAGGCTCGAAGGCTCTTTCCACGGGCTATAGTTTTACATATAGTGGCTTTAGGAAGCATTTCCTGGTTAAAAATCCCTTACTTAAAAATACCTTTGAGAACATCCCAGAAAAAATCCTTTAAAAACGAAAAATATACCTTACTAAAATTTTGTAAACCAGTCCTCAATGAGTTCTCCACAGTTACTGAACTATCATATTTTCAAGTTGATTATATTCCCAAAGAAAAACATTTGTGTATGTTTTGAGTACTAATTTCAATATAAATAAAATTCTAATGATAATCTGATAATTGGGAAATCTTATTAAGTCTTTCGCTTCTCTGTTTAGCTTGCGCGATTCATAATCGTCATGGTTTCTTATGGATGAAATCAAATGGGCTCATATTAGAGCAGCAGTTTCAGTTTTGTGGACTAGAGTACCATTGTCCTCTCTCCATCATTGATGTTGGGCAGTTTCACTTTCGTCATTAGGTAGATTTTAAAATTGAATGAAAAATGAAATCCCCGCACATTTTTTGGCCTTTATATCCTGCTATGAACAAAATAAATTACACTAAAGAATATATTATACTTACGTCTGTCACAGGTCTGTCCTGCCCAGCCTTTTGTACAGTTGCAAGTGCTTTTTATTGGGTCTATGCAGCTACCACCATTCTTGCAAGGTGTGCTACATTTTGCTGCATGAAAAACAACAAATAACTCAAAAAATCAAAGGGTTACTTAAAAAAAAAATCAAAAACGAAGTCCTCTTCATTAATATATTTTCACAAAATTGTTGGATATATTCTTGACGCAAAAATCAAATAGGAATCATCAAATTATGCATTTGAGTAAGGCCTTCCAATCTTTGGTAAAACATTTTCTGAGAATTTGAACTGTCAAAAAAAAAACACTTGTATTTCATTCAGGAGATGATTCGTTTAAATTTTACAAATAGCCGCCAATAACTGAGATTACAATGCTGTTTTTTGATGGCTAGTCTAAACAGAAACTCCCCTCAAACACATATTGTCACATGATGTAAATTCTGAAGAGTGATTGGATAATATTCAAAATTCTCCTTTGCTTAACTGCAAAATTCTCCTTTGCTTAACTGTACTACTGACCAAATAAATAAAATATGAATCAAGCAATTACACTTACGGTTCTGACAGTGTGTCCCATCATAGAACTCCGTGCACCTGCAAGCGCCACTCACACAAAGTCCATTGTTCAGGCATTTCGGAATACAAGCCTCTGTTATCATAAAGCAAAATGTTTTTTATCAATAATCGAACTAAATAATAGCTAAAATATACTTACAGGCAGTAAACAACAAACAACAACAAGCTAAATAATAGTTAAAATGCCAATAGTAAATAATGGAACTAAATACTAGTTAAGAGAAAAAAGTATTAGTTGATAATAGAAATAAATATTAGTTAAAAATTTAAGTAAATAGTACGAAACAATAGTTAAAACTAAATAAAAGAACTAAATATAGCTAAAATTTAGTCCAAAAAGATGTATTTTACTAGATGTGTTTTTCTTGGTTTAATTTTATTTTATATAGATAAGATAAAGATTGAGTACAATGACGAGAAATAGTAGCTTACTTTCTGAGCAATCACGGCCTGTGTATTCCTTTGGACAGACACATGTACTATTTGTGCAAACACCGCCATTAGCACAGCGTGGATTACAGGTTTCTACAACAGCATTAAAAAATAAAATAAAAAATTTAATTAAATTAAATTAAGTAAAATTTTTCAAAGATAAGTCACGCGCCAAAAGCAATCGCTTTACTATTCAAGACACGCTCCTCCGCGCGTCTTGAAACTGGAAACTGCGTTTTTAGTAAGGAAACTCTTACCCACTGCCCATTACTTTCACTTCTGAATTTCTTTTTAATTTTGTGAGGAAAACGTAGAAAAACGGGGGAAAGTAGTTCAGCAAAATATGAGACGCTGCGAAGGAGTAGGAAAAAAAATTCGCAGTTTTCTTACTAAAAACGCAGTTTCCAGTTTCAAGACGCGCGGAGGAGCGTGCTATTCAAGACAAAGCAATGCTGTATTATCAACTATTGTCGAACTATTCTATTGTTGAACTATTGTCAACTATTGTCGAAACAGGTAGATGGAAAAAACTCCAAGATCTAACAGGATATGCCCATTCTATGGTACAAGCAGCCAAGGTGACGAGTTCAACTATATTTTTAAATGCCCAGGTATACAATTCGCTAAACATAGAAATGAATGGTTACCTAAAATACTTACACCAAGTTAAATTGCTAAAGTCAGTTACAGCTTGGTATGGGACTCTCTTTGTACTAAAATTTTAGAAGACTACTAGAATTTTCAAGGCCCCCAAATTTTTCAACCATCCCTTTCGCCATATTTAATGCCGGGTCCCTTACGGTCACATTCTTTCGAGCGACCAAAAGAAACAAGAGACCAAATTAACAATTATTTCTTTCATGAGTGTGGCTTCTTCCATGTTTGCCCAAAAATGAGTCATCCGATAGACGGAGCATCTACAATATTGCAAATCTTCGATTATGGGGAATTAAAAAGATGTCATATAAATTTGAAAATAAGCTAGGCACCTGCTCTTTTCTCGATCTCAGGCAATGCGGCCTGTTTTTCTACATCCTTTGTTGCTTTACTTTCAAGCCTTCTCTCAAGTAGCTTGATCTTCTCTAGCAATTCCAAATTACTGGGACTTGCAACTTCAAGGGAAAAACATAAATCAATATTTACCGAACCAGAACTAAGCATAAAAAACAATAGCTCCAATAAAAAATTATGGATTCATCTGCTTAAGAAGCAAAATGAAGAAGTCACATGGATATGAAACGTTTTCCAGTTATTGTTTGAGTTTTTGTACAAGATTTATATATTTAATTAACACCATTGAAAGAAGTATAAATCTCCAACTGAAAAATGCAAACTTCTTTATATTTTCTATGTAGTTTTTGTAATTTATTTTCAATCTAATATTTAGCTTGTAAAATCTATTTTTAAATTTTACAATTTTAGTAATATGTAATGGCCACGTGGTAAACTAATCCAATTGCTCTCCGTGGTATCTACCCATGCGTTATTTTAATTTGTCCGACCAAGGTTGCTGCGATAGGTAAGTAGTAGGTCTTTTTAATAACTTAACTTCTTAGAATCGAAATGAAAATTTTGACAAATTAGAACTGAAAATCAACGGCATAAAAAATCTATTGCAAGAACAAATGTCCAAGTTAGTTGAGAAGGATATCTTTCGGAAATTCACGAAATGACTATGAACTGTTGTGTGGCATTTTAATTATTGGGTAAATTTTTTACAGAGGGTTGATTCAAAATGTAAAATGCTTTAATTTTGAAGTTATACAAATTTGAAATAAAATTTACATAGTTACTGCGGAAGTTTTTCTGAAATAGCTATGCAATTTTAACGTTTATGCCAATTATCAAACCTTCCAGTACTGCAGAAACTCGGTGATTATCCGCGTATTTTGCCAAGTAAGGTATCAAACTTCAAGTTGAAGCTTCTGCTATTGAAACAAACTAACAAATATATTTCAAAAGTATAGCTCCTTCGTGGAAGCTTTCCAAAAGTGTACACATTTTTTTGGGACACCCTATAGTCGATTCTCTCAGTTAAATAAAGCTTTAGATTTCTGTAAAGTCAAGTAAAGTGGAAGCAGTCGGGAGTGAATTGACACGTAACTGAGCCCTTACAGCCACACACAAAACCGTTGATTTCATTTAATTGAATGACTATTCTTGGGCATTTCTAATATCTGCCAAGCGCACAATATCTGCTGTTCAAAATGAAAAAATCTTTTATATAAATATTACCATGTTTGATTGTTATAATTTTTTTTAAAAATAAATTGATCAACATCAGATTACTTTTTTAAATATTAATAATTTTCAAAAAACAAAGGATTAATATTAGCATAGCATGTTTTTATTTCAGAATGGTGACATCTTTGTTAGCAAAATCAATTCTTGACCTTGTTGACATTAGTTGGCAAAAAATTTAACTTCGAATGTTTGTAAGCGAAGATGATCTCCAAGGTGATATAAAGTTCTCGCAACAAGGTGATATTTTAAATATATCTAAATACTCCTCCGCAGAATAAAGACATCAACTGAAAATTAAAAGTGTTTGTTTTTCGTTTCTGGTTATTCAGAATCATATTAATCTGATGCAAATAAGGTTTCTTAACTACTGTAAAAATTAAAACACAGGTTAGTTACAAAAAAGATTAAAAGATTTTTAAAATGAATGGAAACATCTTCATAAGCAGTGTATTGGATTACGGCAAAGATAAAATCTTCGCAGAGGGGTAGAACTGAACATGCAACGTTTTTTCATGTGATCAGTTCATTACCATGTGATCAGTTAATCTACCTTTACATCAGCGTGATATGTGAATTTCATGTGATCAATTGAATGTTGTCCAATTGAATGAACATCGATGTTACGTTTCAAGCAAAGTTTACAAATTTTATCATGCTATATGCCTTTACCCAAACAAGTTCATTCGCTTAGTTTATACGCAGTAAATTGCTTGCTATCACAAGAGATGAATCATTTTTCAAAATTTTATTGTAAACTGTTGCGAAAAGAGAAGACATTTTTAAAAAGATCTTAATCCCATTTGCAGCAAAATCCTTTATAATTCAAAAATTCTAGATTCTCGTACACTTTGACAAAACAGCTAAAAAATAAGTCTTTCTTTCACAAGCTTGAAAACTCAGTTGCATAAACATTTTTGATTTTTTTTTAATTACGAAATTAATTTTAGTTTGAAAAAGCTAAATTTAGGCGGAATCAGAAGCTACCTTCTTCAAAATTTAAATTTAAAATCTTCAAAATGATTATATTTTACTTTCATAAGCACATCTAATTTTGTATCTTATCCATTATTTGATTATAAAATGATAGGTACAATACGAGAGTAGTAAATTTTGAACCACTCGCCGTTTTCAAATTTTCTCTAAAAACTTGCAAAGCATTTTGTTGTTTCGCAAGTTTAAAAAATTGAAAGCCTACCTTCATCTTGCTGACCAGGTTTTGGTGCAGGTCTTCTGAATATATCTATCACAGCAAAATAAAGATTAAAGGTTAACTAAAAAGAAGAAGGGCAAAAAGGTGCTCAATTGAACAATTTTTAATGAACATGTTCATCTTCAATATAGATGAAGAAAATTTAGCAGTACTTATGGCCGTAACAATAACTTTTTTCTTTCGAACAAAATTTTGTGATGTAATTTTCGAAACAAAAGACTTTCGAAATAAGCCCATAAAGTTTCCTGCAAAATATTCTTGATCTTTATTTTTACTTTTATTTCAGGTTACTTTCAGTGTCGCAACAACAAATTGGTTGAGTTCATAAAGTTCCGTTCAAGTAAAACAGATGTCGTGTAAATATCACGCGAACGTAATATTTTATTGCAAGGATAAATTATGGCCAACGCAAATTGTTTATAACGCCCAATATCAACTGAGCGAAAAATATATTAGGAAAATGAAGTTTTAGTTGGAAACGTTTCAGCTTTTTCGATGTTGGATTTTTTCGTTAGTGAACTGCGCATGCCCCAAGGACCAAAAATTTCTTTCGCAATAAATGTTTCTCTCAGTGAAGATCGCATCGGACTTTGGCTTTTTATACAGTTGTCTCCAACCTCTCCTAAATTGAATTTTATAAAAAGAAACCAGGACAGATTTTGAACAAAATAGTTTAGATTTCAAACCTGACAAAGGCAATTGTAATCCTAAAGAATGAATTTCACACCTTTCAAAACAGCAAACACATCACAATAAACAAAAGTAAGTTTTTCTCACAATGTTTATCTTGATTTCTTCATGTGCACTGAAAGTATAATATCTTTTCCCAAAATCTCAACTCATTTTGTCGTTTTCGAGAGCTGAGTAATTTTTTCAAAATTTTTCTCATGTTGGAACAAACATTATTATCAGGTGAGACCTTTTTGACTAAAGTTAGAACAGATATCGAATTTTCAAAATTTTAAATTTTTAAACGGAAAATGCACCTTAAAAACGGAAATTTTAATAAAAATGTATAAACATGGTAACAATAATTAAATTGCAACATGGTGTTTATTTTTTGCAATAAAATGCCGTAAGCAGTGAAAAGTTATAACCAAAATTTTATAAAATCTTACCTCTTACTGCGTCGTTTTTATTGTTGTAACTATAGTCTTGACTAAAGGAGAAAATAAAAAAGGATAAAAATATTCATTTTGTAAGAAAATTATGCAAAATACAAAAAACATGACGTAGATGCGCATCTTCTATTTTCTTCAGAAGATGGCGAAAATCAAAAGAAAGCTATTGTAGCTTCACTCGAATCATTTCTTGCCTGAGATCGGAAAATTCGTGAGAAATCATAGAATAATACACAGTAACCAGAACTGAATACTGAATACTAAATACTGAAAAATCTGAAGTCAAAGAAAACACAGCACGATTCACGGATGGTGAAATAAATCAACCCCTAGTCTGGTGGCATTTCAGCTTCAAATCTGGCCAGCCGTCACACCTTCTCGTGGCTTCAATCACAGCAGTGCATTGTGGTCAAATGAAAATTCTATCGTCTGTGATTTGATTATATTCATTACTTAAAGATAGAGGCTCAATGTTCAGATTTTGCGGACCACAAAATGATCATTGATTTGCCTATTTACAGTTGTACTTGAGTTCAGTCGGCAATTTTAGGCTTCGTGTTTTTGAAATAAAACAAAACAAAAATGAAATAAAACAAACATAATGTAAAATTAATTAATCTATTTATACAATAGTTTATAAAAGATTTTTTATAAAAGAAACTATTTAAACAATAAACCAACAATCTTTTGTTTTACCCAATTTACCACTTCTTACATCAGAAAGCTAAAAAATGGCCACCCTTGCATGGCTTCATGACATTTTCCCTCACGACTAATATACTTTTAAAGTTTCTTTATGATTATTTTCAAGATATTTTGGACCCATTATTTTTTATCTAAATGCTGGATTGAAACGTGCTAACAGCTTCGTTACAGATGGTTGAACTCAAAAGTGTGAAATCCTTTGAACGCAGTTTCATATAAATTTATTTTCCCTTTCAAAAACAAAATTCAAAAAGGCGACTCGTCGTCAAAGAGATTTAGCATTCAAAAGACGGAATTTCATTTTTGCTCCAGTAGCTCTTTGAGTTTCAACTACAAACGAGGAAATGTAACTACAGTCGAGTCCGGTATTTTCAAGAAAGGTTTATTTATAAAAGTTTATTTTAAGCAGAGTTTACTAATGAGGGTTTATTTGACTAATTTGGGAAACAGTTGTGATGTGATTTTAACCAGAGTATAACAGACTTTGCTCAACGCAACAATTGCGATAATTTAAAAGCTATTCAACAAAATCAGAATACATGATTTTATTGACTTTATAATTTGATGTTTCTTATCGTTTTGCTCCATTACAACTTCAAGAGTTTCTTATTTTTGCTCTCATTTCTCCTTAACAGTTTTGTTATATAAACAAGCTTTGAAGCATGTGCAGCAAGCAAAAATACCTACCATTTCACACTGTTATATTGATTAGTACAGTGTACATGACGTAAAAATTAAATATAAATAATAATATGTTGAAATTTATTTTGAAAATGGTGTATCTGTGTTAATTTTATTTTTCGTTTTTCAAATCTACGCCTGAGCTGTTTCTTAAGTGTTTCTTATTTTTTGGCAAATTTCGGCCTGGTGTTCGTCTTTGAAAGGTTGCTCTCTTAAAAAATGCCTACCTGACTGTTACAGGTAGTTGGACGCGAAAAAATTAAATCCATGGATAGCGATTTCAAATCAATTTGCATACCAGCGATCTTGGCAAACATTAGTTTCCACAAACCAACGTTCTTGCCTCAAGATATTTTTGTTTGTGTGTGCAACTTGTATTTCACACCTTACAGTGAAGCCAACCGCTGTTTGTTTTAATAAATAATACAGAGAAGGCAACTTTTGCAGAAACCTGACATTCCAAAATTCTTTTATAGCAATTGAAAATCCCTTGGTCATTCTGGATACTTAAATACTTTGTTTCGCTAAATATTTGCGTTGCAAAAACGATTGCTGAAAAATTGTTTTCCGATAAAATAGTAACTAAAATGAAATGTTTCAATTTGGAAAAAGGTTTTTTACGAGCACAGAAAAAATCAACAACGTTTTGCTTCAGAGATAAAAATTAATCTGTTGTGCGCAAACAAAACTCTCTCGACAAACATGAACAATCAGTTGCAAATGATTATATGTCGGATAACTGTAGATTTCAGTTCAAAATTTCAGAAGATTTACATTGAAATGAGTGAAGTAAAAGTTTCCTTGCTGTAGCAAACAATTATACCATGTGGCCTTAAAAATTACTACCCCACGTTTGCGAAGCTGCTTTGAAGGAGCTCTGGTTTGAATAATTTTGTTCTTGCTTCACGTTGATGTAAGAAACTTCAATTGATACCATGTTTGCCAAAATCTACTAAGTAATCTCTGAGCTATGTTGAAGGAAAGCCAACGTTCATGGATAATAATGCAGTATTATCTCGGCAGATTGCAGGAGCAGAACTCCTCTATTTTGGGCGTCATTGAATATAATTCAGTGGTTATTGGGTAGATTTTGGCAAGCAAGCCATCAAACTATATATTGAAGCATCTTATATCAAATTCAAGTAAAAACAAAATTATCACCCTTGAAGCTCCTGCACAGCAGCGCTGAAAACGTAGATGTATTTTTTGGGACGCCCGGTAGTTGCCAGCGATTTTTATGTCAGATGACAGCAGACGTCAATTCTAAATATAGCAGATTTACATTGAAATGCATTGTGTAAGTTTCCTTGCTGAAGAAAAGATCAAATTGAAACTAGACATTTGATGTCAGTATAGTTCCCTTGCTTGGTCCTCCCATTTTCTAACAAAGTTTAAGTTTGAAAGGCACATTCAGACTTGGAACTAGATCAATTGAATTAATTGGATCAACCAACATTATAAGAGTTTTCAGAAAAACCAAATAAAATTTATGACTCTTTCTAAGCATTCATTTTGATGTAGCAATAGGACTTTCCATGTTTCCTCTGTTAAGAACCGCCTTTTGATAAGCGCCGTACATCTAATACTAAAAATTTTCAAGAAGAGCCGCTTTTCTTTAACTGTAGCTTACGTTGAAAAGCTAAAGTTTGTTCCTTTTTTCTCATACTTTGAATACTCCAAGATGCCACCAAAAAAGCAAGATAATAAAGGTGTTCCAAAAATGCCAGAAGAAGGTTTTTCGATTCAACACTTTTTTTTTTTTTTAACAAAACAACGGCACCAAAACAATGTTGCAATTGTTATTGCTCCCCGTTCATGCTAAAAATACCTTCGTTATGAATCCGTATCAGCTTGATATGGATCATTTGTGTTTACACGGTGTGGAACACGAGTGATCCGATACAAAACGAGTGCGCTTTCGTAGCAGGATCAAAGTGGTGCGGGTAGCAGAGCAGAAATCGTATCGGATCACTGGAAGCTCGTGCCAACGTGAGTCTGATCCGCAATACTTTTGCATTGGATCAAAAGTGATCCGAAAGGCCCACCGTGTAAGCGGGGTCTAAGAAACCACTTATAAGAAACTTTTAGGCTTTTCTCAAAATAACAATAAGAAAACAATAGGAACTGTTTTGAAAAAGTGGGGCTCAGTCTGAAAAACTAGTTTCTTAAACAACGCGGGGCTGTAAGCCAGCTCTCAAATAAACATAAACGCCTTCTGATAACCAAAATCATTAATTAACGCCGCCCCATGTTCGTAAATATTGATAAAACAAACCATACAATATTTCATTCAATAACTTTTCAAATTTCTGCTGATTAAGTACAACTTACTTTACAAGTGAAAGCTAAATTAAAAAGCAAGAAAATAGCGAAACGTGTTTTTGTCACAATTTCAATAGGGTCCTTCTAATAAGCGCCACTAATAGGTTTTTAATAAGCGCCGCGGTGCTAATTCGAAGAAATGCGGCGTATCACAAATTTAGTTTCCAATCTGTGGCGTTGCTACGTTTCATAGAACTTCTCGCAACAACGTTGCTACGTATGCGTATAAATAGCTTTGCGTTGCTACGTATGCGTAGAATTTTTCTCCTGATTTATTCTTGGAGTATGCATTCTAACTGAGATTTAAAACTATTTTGTTAAATGGTGTAAAAATTTCAAGAACAGGGAAACATAGGAATTATAATATTATAATATTGTAGATAAGGAGATGAGAGGCTAGAAAACTCTTGCTTTAAAACTATGATTAAAAATCAAATATATAAATTGTGTTCTTGTGTAGTTTATCGAATAGTTTTTCAAACTAAAAATCTTTTGCATTCACAACCTTTGATGGATTTGCAAATTTCTAGCGATTGAAAACAAGAATATTGCTTCCAGAAGTTTCCATGTTACTAGTCTAATATCTGGGATTCCCCACTGGTTTGTTTTTGGTAAACGGGCAGTAATTCAATTCAACAGCGATATGGAAAATCATGCATAAAGTTCATATAACATGCCATCCAGCAAACTACAGGATCTTAGCAACTAAGACTGCGCAGTGCAAAAAATGACAAATTTTCCTTCGTAGCGCAGTGAGCAAGCCAAGGAGCGTTTCACAATCAGACAAAAAGGCGTTTTGAATGGCGAGCTATAGTGAAGCAATGGACTAAACACCAGTCGATGTAAGATCATAGTCGAGATAAATGACAGACACCATCTTTAGATACATGATAAATAACAATTGTACATTTTGTTCTCAATAAATCATTTTTAAATATGTATATTAAGATTGAATATTTGTCATATATCTAGAGAGATGGTGCGTGCCATTATCTCGACTAACATTACCCCTAAACATCTGATGATTCGATAAAGCTGCTCGATTTCGACGTTTGTTTTAACTTTCTTCTTTCAAATATGTAAAATAACATAGCTTCGATAACCCTAATATTTAAACCAGTGCAACAAAGGATTTTCAAATGCTGAAAACGTTTATAGCGAAAAATACGTGATTGCCTCTTAACTAAGGTGTCTTAAACTGGCAGTCCAAACCATGGGTATCAGAACACAATTTATGTTGTTCGTACAACTAGCTTATTACTGTGTCCTTTGTGACAAATATATATTGTGAAATAGTTGCGCCTTTATCGCAGCGAAGGCGCAACTGTTTAACAAGATAGGTCTAGCAGAAAGGACAAAGTAAAGAGCACGTTGTACAAACAGCATTAATCGTGTTTTAAAACCTATGTTTAAACCGACAAATAATCTTCTTCGTCGCGGAAAAGTTAAAGTTTCGGTTGGTCAATCTTTTTCGTTTAGATTGAGGTTTAACTTAGATTTGAAAATATTTTTCCTTCCCCTGACACCAAATAACTGTTTAGACATCCATTGTGAAAACCTTACCTATACTTATACATATACCTCAAAATAATTTTTTTTTAGCTAATGGATTGCCATTGAATCACTTGCCTAAATTATTGCTCTGCTACATTTGCTTTGGTGCATCGAATTGTCGCTGTATCAAGTTTAGATTATATTAAGAAATTATCGTCCTCACTCTTCAAACATGTACACCTTAACACTAAAATGAAAAAATTACATTAACAGTACCTTGCATGTGTTGTCCATTCTTTTCCAACGGTCAAAAAGACCAGACAGAGTCCAACAAGGGATCTCCTCTGACCCGGCATTGAAAAATAATAAAAAAGAGCCTAAATTCGAACTCCCTTTCTTTCTTCAGCTTGGTTTAGTTTCGTTAAACAACTAATTTCTGATTTAGTTGATTTCTCGTCTTTGATGCTTTGTAGCGAACGAGCTCTTTCAACGGCCAGCCGTAAATGGAAAGGAAAGTGAATTTCAACATTGATTATTGCTCAACTTATTAATATAAAACCGATAAGTTGCCATTGGCTAACCGAGAAAGCAGTGTTTGACAAAACAATACCTGGGACATACTTTCCACAGAGAATCAATGTATCTAGGTTACGGTGTAATGAAGAAAAAATTATGCGTGATGAGCAGCAGTTGTAAAAATTCACCAATGAAAATCAATTCATTCAATATATTCATTGAATTGATAGGACTTCATGTACAATTTGGTAAATTCAAGTAAAGTAACCGACATGACAAACTACGGTATTATAAACATAATTGCTCGATAAAACACTCCATGGAGCATAATAACAGTTCAAACAAAAAAAAAATATGCGAAATAACAGTTCAAACGAAAAAAAAATAGCAAAGTTGCTTGATATTAAAATCTGCTAAAAATAATTAAATACACTGGGTTGCCCAAAAATTCAACATGTTTGCAAAGCTGCTGTGGAAAATACTTGGTTTTGGTAATCTTGTTTCTGCTTGACGCTGATATGAGATACTTGAACTTAACTTTTGATATATTGTTTGCCAAAATCTGCTGAGTAGTCCCTGAGGTATACTGAAGGAATTGCAACGTTGATGACATTAGTCTCAACAGTAATCTCAAAACCGTAACATAGCATTTTTAGCAGACTGCAGTGGCATAAATCCTCTATTTTTAGTTTCATTGAGTAGAACTCAGTCAGTATTGGGTATATTTTGGCAAACAAGGTATCAGACTATGAATTGAAGGCTCTTATATCAAATTCAGTTATTGATTTATAAAATTATTTTACCTTTCTATAGATAAATAGCTCAGTTATCTTTGCTACAAAAGTGTAAATACACACAAACCAATGAATTTGTCGTTTAATGCAAAAAGAAATATATACATATATCAAAGACAGTTGACAAAATGAGTACAGCAAATCTGAAAATAACATGCACCCAATTCAACAGAGCAAAAAAAGTGCTCACGTGAAAATATCAACAGAAACGCTTGAATTCATCGCGGACCAAAACTGTTCACATGATATCCATTATGCTCAACATGATTGGGTAATCGTTGATTAACATGTGGCTGTAAGATCTACGTCAATGCATTTAATTCGTCAAAACATGTACTGTGGCTCAATAAATGTTTTGTTAGCAACAGTAAATATATCGTGTTCATAGCTGTTAAATCACGTGAAAATTCAAAGGTTAGTTGTTGTGATGTATATTGCTCAACGAGAACTAACTATTTCAATGTATTGAATTTTAATTGGCTGAAGATCACAACTCACACGAATCAAAATGAGCAATAATAACAATGAAAAACTCACATTCTGGGACGTCAATCAAATACCCGCAACGCCTTCTATGCAGCCAATGAGCTCTCGTCATTTGATAACATCACGTGCGTCTGGTAAAAACAATTAGAAAAAATGAAAATAAGAAGCTAGCATTCACGTGAAATGAGCTGCCAAGCAAAGATGAAAAGAAGAGGAAAGTATGGCTTTGAGAAAAAGAACAAAACAGTTTATAGAAAAGCACACTATGTCTACTTGTCTACTTACAAGAAAATTTCTCCTTGTCATATTCACTTCCAATAATCAATTGATATGTAGACAACTTCATTAATTAAAAATTCAAGCTGCATGCTGCATGTTCAAATTAGTTCTTTGACAGTAGAAGAAATGTTGGTAGAAGCATTTTGCACGTCAAACGCTTTAGTTTCAGCAAAGAAAGGATAATATTTCGTCAAATCAAGGAATCGTCAACTTGTTTGTGCGCAGAGTTTATGCAACAAATACAAGATGTATTTCTAGATAAGTCTTATGAATTAAATTCTTGCACACAACCAGGCCCAATGAGAATAAAATTACAAACAAAAAGGCACAGAGTGAATACAAATAACTCTATATCCTGTAAATATAAGTCAATGTAATGAAAGGGGGCCTTCAAACCTTAAATTTTCCAGGGGCCCGTCATTTCTCTCGGCGGCCCCGCAAACAACGAATCAACAATACATTCAAAGACCAACAATTATGCGAAGTCTAAAATTTTTAGGCCAATTTAATGTGATGAATATTAGCAATTCTACAGATATTCCGGGTGTCCCAAAAAAAATGGTAACAGTTTTGATCAAGGCTAGCGCTGCGAGTGTAACTAAAATTTATTTGAAAATTAAAAAAAATTTCTCGGTAATCAACTTAAAAATTGATACCTAGTTTGTCATTATTTGTGCATCGAGAGTCAAGATATTAATTTTAAAGTTCAAATTTGCCTCCAACCAAAAACCAGAGGTCTAGATTTTTGTCTAAACTGCGTCTTTGGATCTCCTAAACCAAAGTAGTTTACAAAATGAATTTAATGGTGCTCGGAAACACACTCGAAAAAAACCCAGAAAACTGAAAATTAAATTCTTATTTATGGATGCAGCCACTATGAAGTGTTTACTCTTTTTTCAGAATTTTTACCAAAAATCTACCAAAATGAACAGCAATTTTAGTTTTCAAAAAATTCTTTTTGGAATCATTGTTCAGAAGTGTTTTTCAAAACAAATTGTGTTGTCTGGAACTCCGCCGTGGTTCAAAAAATCCTACTAGACGACCCTTTAAGAGCGTAGGCCAAAATTAAAACCTCTGGTTTTGGGTTGGAGGCACATTTGAACTTAAAATGTTACTATCCGAATTCTCAAAAAATCAATATCAACAAACAAGATTTTTATTTTCAAAGTAACTATCGAGGATTACTTAAAATAATTTAGCGATATCTCAGCACAAGCCTTGATCAAACATGGTACCATTTTTTGAGACACTCGGTATGGTAAATTACCAATGGTTAGGTTCATGTGTAATATTCAATCACGATTCAACGAAGCAGCCTATATTTTTCATAAAGTTATATCAAGGAATTTTCGTGCTCAAATTTGTAGGGGTTCTTGTTACAAAGGTGTAGCCTCGCTCTCATACGTTATAATCGTTATACTGTGTATATATCAAATTTCATGTTATGTAGCAGATTAGGTTTTGAAGAAAGATTAAATTCAATTTGGGGACTTCGAGAACGTCAACGTGCACCAAAACTCAATAGTTTATCGACGAACGAACAGTAAAGAATTACTTGAATACCGTAATGTCCGACGAATAAGTCGATTCGGGGAAAAGTCAAATTAAGATGTTGACGTTCACAGATAAAGAATAGGCGGTCACATAACAGGACTATAAACAACATATCCGGAGCAGAAGTCGAGGTTTTCAAGGAGAAATTATCCCGGAAATTATGGTCTAAAAAGTTCGACTTATACGCCGGGCATTACGGTAAAAATAAGGATAAATAGGAAACAAAATATTAAAGATTCTATTATTATCTAGCAATAGTTATTCATATATATTCGTTATGATGAATTATTAGTCTCTATACATTCAAAGTTTCTTATTCACTTTTGCACTTCTTGCTCATATTCCTATTATTCTATTCACATTATTCACATTCTCATGAAAATATCGGCAAAATCGATTTAAAAAAAAAAATAAATATCGGCAAAATCGAGAATAATTCAGTGAAAATTTAGTCCTGTGTTGATAAGATCACGTCAGCACAAATTCTCATTCACATTCTCATGAGCCTATTTAACACTTTTAGCTTTAGCCCCTGGGTACCAACAACCTGTATTAGAAACACTCCATATAGCATATACTCTCACAACCTGAAAACGTTGGGAAATTTTGTCTTCTTGACTGATTCTGATAGTAAATAACAAGGACTTACGGAATCTTAAACAATTTATTAAAAAATTAATACAACACGATTTACACCTAAGGGCCTGTTCATACTAGGCGAGCTGGCCCGGTCAGGCGGGGTGAATTGGTTGAGGCGAGATCTCGCCTGCCAGGTCAAAGCCCTGATATTATTGATTTGTGTTCGTACGAGAAGCGGGCCAGCCCGAAAACTTGCTTGAGCACTACCGGGATCACGTCTAAGCGAGGTAAATGTTTCCCATATGAAGCCTCACAACAGGGCTGGCCCAGTTAACCGAGCTAGACAGTATTGTCTTTCGTAAGGTTATTGGTGCCAAAGACGCCTCATATAAACAGGTCCTAACATTGTCAACTGTATTCAGTTATGCAGAGCGTTTACTATGCGTTGCTGGAAAACCAGTTTTTGTTTTTTGTTTTATTTTCAATCGAAAGATGTTTCTGAGTTGTATTCAACCATGTTGTTCTCAACTTATTATATCACACGAGTAAAACATTATTAGCATTTAAATTTTCTTTTGACCGTTAAAGTCAATTTTTTTAATACCTGGCAGATTTTAAAAGATTATAGAAAGTGTCTTCTCTGCAAGAAAGTCAGTCTTGCAAAAAGTTGGTTGTTTAGCTGGGATTTTCCACCCAATTCTAACGAGGCAATATATACAGGATATGAAAACACTAGGCTGGCATGAAATCAGTGTTAATTTTACAAATGCTATTATAATCGGAAAAATATGTTATATCCTCCCCAACAACAAAAGGTGCCGCACATTGTATACAGATGGTTAAGTAGTCAATGCACATGTGTAAAGTATTATAACCAGTGCAATGACAAAAGTAGTCCCATATGTTTGTCTCAAAAATGCGTCAAAATTAAAAAGATCTTGCTAAATTTTATCAATTTGTGAAAAAGACCGGCTTAGTTCAAGGGGGAACTATTTTGCACAAATTGCAGTTACCCTAGCAAAGAACAGCATGTGTGATTACCAAAACATGTATTGAAATAACGTGATTTCCCCGGGCATAAATTGCCAAAAAACACATGACAAATAAAGAATTTTAGGGTAATAAATAAGACAATTGTAAACATACAACTTTTTCTGGCTTTTGAAGATGAAAAATTTAAAAAATGGATATCTCAAAGTTCAGTTAGCAATCTTGACAACTATCCGTCAGTCAGATCACGAAAATATACATGCACAGGAAAAATCAGGACCAGCCTAATGGGGAGGGGTGAGACACCACCCTCCTGTAAATGTTAAATGGTAATTACTTAGCAATTTCACCTCATCTGGCAATTCAGTCATATGTCGTCTTGTCGTGTTTTACGAGCTTGGTGCTGGTGGACAAACAATAGCTAAAAAAAAAGTGTACCCCAAAACATCACAATATCCAAAAATAGGACAATTGAGAGGTTATTCTGTTCTGATATTGAAAAATCAAGAAAATGAATATAAAACAGCGAATATCCCGCAGCAAGCGGTTACAAAAACAATTAATTATGCAGGAAAATGTTTTTAAACCAACAAAGAAATAGAAAATATATTCACAGTTTTTCGTGCACCTGCAAAGACATTGATTCACCAATTGAAAATCGAACCGCATGTTAAATCGAACCGCAATATAAAGCCACCAGGGGGTGAAAGGCAACCAACAATGAATCACTTTAGTATAGAGAATGATTCGTAAATAAAAAAATACTTAGATAGCAGTAATAGCAGACATAACACCGGTCAGTCTGTGAGCATAATTTCGCCAGTAAATAGACGGAAAAGTAATAAAGAACGACTGTCCAAATTAATCAAATAAACAACGATCCTGGCAAAATAATCGTAGTATTAACATAATATTTTTGCTTCGTTGTTGATTTAAGGCAAAGAAAATGTCTGAGAAGGTAGCATCAGGTGCTACAGAAAACGATCCTAAAGTATTAAGGTTCATCACGGACGTCCCTGTGGAAGTGCAGAAAGCAAAATATCAAGCAACAGCCAAATACGATATCAAACTTGTTAGGAAACGACTGGAAATCGAAGAGTGGATGCATTTCGAGTTAAAAACGCTATATGGATGTGAGGTAAGTCTGTAGTTAAATAGTATCAGTTACGGATATAGCAAATCAGCTTCAAAGCAAAACAATCTAAAAACAATCGTGAAATGTTGAAAATTCAGTTGATTTCCGTTTTTTTAAGCCTTTATCTCGAAATTCAAAAAGGAAGGATCAATGTCATATCTGAACTAACTTGGGCTCATTTCAGTTTTATCAACAATGGCGTCCCGGAGGAGGTACTTAGTATATTTTTCATTTCATACGGAGAGGTGCCGTTTTCCGGGTATGATTTTCGGTTTTCCGGGTATCACCCCTCCATTTGTCCTCCGGGAATGGTGTGCTACACTGAATTATATTAGCCTCCTCAAAAAATCAATAAAAATCTAATATGAGTAGGGTAAATGATGTTCAGGAAATCTCAGACTATATCTGTGTGGTCAGGTCAGCATATTACAGCGGAATTTCGATTCCTTTGATCCCACAATAAAAACAATATTTTTTTGCCTTTATGCTGTATTGTGGGGTTTTAATAACGTCAGTAATGAGCATAAAACCAAGAAGCTTAAAGATTTTCATTGCAACAATGTTTTAAAGAACGGGGGAAACGAAATGACAGGTAATAGAAAGCATACTTTTTCTCGTCGTACAGGCCAATGAATTAAATCAAGTTGCAGCCTCGAAGGAATAACTCGAATAATTTAGTCAAAAAATACAGTCAAAAACAATAAAACAAATAATAAGCACAGTGGAGTTCCATATATATATATATATATAAGAAGCAAAATTTTGAAACCAGCCTATTGCCTACAAACAATTAGGTATTGTTAAATCTATTGTTTCAGCGAGGAAAGTAGGGTTGCAGTTTCTTACGAGGGTGTTTTTTATATGCAGGACACTGCTGTATATCGGGTGTGCAATATCAAAAGACTTAGCAGGTTTTATCTGTTGTAATTAAATTGTTAAAAAAAACAGCTGCAATATTTTGTAGAACGGAAATATGCTTAATTCGCCAGTGAATTTTTCATAAAAACGAACCACATCAAACAAACGAAATTATCTTCAATCCTCCTTCGAAGTAACACACCAAGAAGATTTTCCCAACATCAACTTTTCTGATCAGGCTTTTCTACAGGGATTTCGTTTAAAAATTTAAAATAAAGATTGATTCGTTGTTTAAAAAATAAGCATAACAAAGACGATGTTGCCTTCCAGGATTCTATGTAAGTAATAACAAAAATAACGTAAAAGATCATACCAGCTTTTGGTGAGAAGATAATTCCAGGGATGGAATCACAAAATCTAGAGCTGCTAATGCAAATTGAAATACACGTGACTTTTATAAAAAACCATTTTATAAGAAACTCACCGGTGAAACCCCCGAAAATTTAAGAAACTTTTACTAATGAATAAAAAACCGCCAAGAAACTCTTGAATTTGTGTTAGCGAAGACTACATAACGCTTAATGATGCCAATGATACTCATATCCCGGGGGTGGACCAAAAAGTTCAGACCTTTGAAAAATGACCAAAACTAGACAGCTGAGTTGGCTGTGGGTTTTGTAGTTAAAAGTTACGACAACTGGTACCAAACCAATTGTTCTAAAGGGACGAAATTAATGTTAGAAACTGCTGCTATTTTGGTGACATAAACAAATTATGCCGTAATTCCGACTTTAACTGATTTTGAGTTTAGATTTGAATAAAAAATATACCGTCAAGTGTTTAATGGAGCATATGATATTTCTGCATCATAATTATACTATTTGTAGCCAAAGCCATATCAAATGATAAGAACTTGCAATAACATGATTTTTCGATTTCCCGTTTTCAATGTGCTGGTGAAATATTTGACATTGCTACAAAGCCCTGAAATATTGTACTTGGCAACGCAATGATAAGCCTTATTGGAAGCTCACTCAAATTTTGGTGATTTTCAAATGTCTGAACATTTTGTTTGGTCTACCTGATTTGTGTTTTTTTTGTTTGTATAAAAATATCCTAAATCCCTTTCGATGTAAGTGAAGTGCCTCGGTTAAATACAGAACTTACATCGTGCTTCAGTAAAGGATCAAACAAGTTACCTTTCTTTTCTTTCCCAATAATTTCCATATGCAACTCATCTTTTCTTGTTTTGTTTCAGGAAGAAGACGAGTACGGTGTTGAAATTGATGTAGATTTTTTAATGGGTGAGCCTGATGAAACAGAGAAAAGAAGAATGCTTAAGGTGGGCATAAGCATACACAAACAGAGAAAAATTATGGTTTCAATTCTTGGTTACACATTATTTTTGGAATTTCATTCGTATGGTTATAAACAACAATTTTGCATCCAGGAAAAATAAAAATTTTAATTCTCATTTCTGTATGTAAAAGCTGACACGATTTTATTTTAACAATTGTTTTCAAAACAATGGCTAGAGTATTTCATTAATGCAGATTAAATATTAATTTTCAAACAATTGACAGCAATGGTATTATAATCCTCTCGTATATTAGCTTTCTCAAAGTTATTAATAATAAAATCCAGTTTCACAATGAACTAATTAATTTACATCTTGATCTCAAGCTCATACAAAATTCGGGTTAAAAACCAAATCACAGAGGCAGAAATTCATTTGCCAAACCTGCTTCTGCCAAACCATACATAGAGTCAATATTGTTTAAAGTCAAGTTTGCAATGATAATAATTTATGCATATTTACATATGTAATGAAAACTTTCAACTTTAATTGTAGGAAGTGTTAAGAGAAGCAAAAAAACCAACAGAGGTAATTCTTATCAAAAATTAATTATTAACAGTTCTGAATAACACTTTTCTATTGCTTTTATTACAAAGAAACTTGTTAAATTTTCCTGCAAAGATCAGTTTTTTACATTTATTATCAACAGGTCAATACATACATAGTATACTATGGCACTAGATTTGTCAAATTCAGATCAGCAAATATTGCTACCCATGACTCTGACTTTAATTTACCAAATCTTGTCCGATAATTTTTTCATTTCACACAAACTTTCACACACAAAATAATATTTTTCCACATTATGACTAACATCTTAATTCTTCATGAATGAAAATTGTTGCTGTCAAACTGTTGTTTTGTGTATCTCTTATTCGCTATAATTATGTATGTTGTGCTTTGATGCTGCTATGAACATTTTTTTTCTTTTTCTTCTTCTTCTTTTTTATTATGCTCCAAATTGGCTGTAAAGCCTTTAGGAGTTAAGTATTGAAGTATCATGCTTTTTTTTTAACTAAATATCAAATTCAAGTTGTATCATATAATATTATTTCTACATATAACTTTATTGTCAATTTTAATTTTGCTTTGTTGAAGTGCATTTGTATGTAGTATGGAATTTTAAAATTATAAACTGAAACTTTAATTTGTGAATTTTAAGGAATACGATGATTGTACCACAATATTATTATGAGACAACAAGAAAAAATAAGTACTGAATTGAAAACACAACAACGAATAAATATAATGAAATTTAATTTTGTATTGCAGGATTTCATCTCTGAGCTACTGAAAAAAGTCAAAAAACTGTAAGTTGTCTTTGTTTTTTATTGCAAACTGCAGTATTCTGCAGGTGTGTAATGTTTTGTTTATGTCAGGTCATTATTCAGTGCATTATTTCCATCCTAATGTTATTAGAATAAATACAATAATTGATGATTCATATTGGACACTCTAAAACATGAAAAGCCCCGAGCAAGAGACAAGACATCATCTCAACAAGACATTAACTATTAAAAAAAAGTTTTAAGGCCTAATTTACTCTCTGGACCATGCTGCCATCACTGCCATCAATTCGTGTATTTATTTATTATTCATATGCTGACTGTATTTGTTTATGATTGAATCTTAAAAAAACAAGAATAATTTATATTATTAATGATAATAATATCAATGAAATGATGACATTATGACTGAATCATTAAAATAAACCCTTTAAAAACATATCATTTACTTACTGTGCAGATGTATTTGATCTCTTGGTTGCACATTTTTCACCTTTCGCCTTTCCTTCTTGCCCTTTGCTCTGAAATTCCCGCCAAAGTAAACTAGCCTCGTTTTCAAACTTTCATAAAAATGACAGCTTTTTTCTTTCTTTTTTTCAAGATAAAAATGTTTTAAAAGCTGACAATAATTTATCAACACAGCCTGTTTATGATGAGCACCATTGATATATTACTAAAAATTTTCTTTCAGAGAAGAGATACACAATTCTGTGAAGAAAGTGTCACACTAGACATGAGAATAATACAAAATACATAGTTTTTGTTTGGACTTGATATTGTGTTAAATGGTGTTCTTTAATATGTTTCTTGACCTGGACATGTTTGTTAAAATCAAAAATAAATTTTATTGAACCAAAGTTAAAACGAATACTGCTGTATTACAAAGAAGTGTAAAGCATTTTAGACATGTTTCAAGAACTTATGAGAAACATAGTGTGTGGCTTGTATGTATAATTCAAATTTTTGTGATGTAAGATTTTTAATTATCTGATTATTTATATGAAACTATCTGATTATTTATATGAAACGCCAAAAGTGAAGATTAATTTGTGCTGTTGGACCCCAACTATTAGCCGACAAGAATGTAGTGGTGCGACTGCAGTTCCTAAGAGTAATTTATCATCTTCTAAATCTCTTCAGTTTCAAATTATTTAAAATCCTACTGTTTCGTAGAAAAGGGGTACAATAGAAAAAGATCTTGAGGTTCACATCCCAATACACGCTTTTTTATAAAAAAAAAAACCTGGCTAAGGCTCCATTAGTAAAAGTTTCTTAATTTTGGATTATTTTTGACCAAAATTTACCAGGAAACGTTTCTTAAAAGTTTCTTAATTGTATATGAAAAAATTCACATTTTTTTCTTCAACAAAAACATTTTTTACAAAAACTGGGTATATATTGCACAGGATAAAAAGTCTTCACTGAATCAAATCAATCATCTAACATCATGTCCATTTAAATCATTAAGCATTATGTAATCTTCAATAATAACTTAAAAAGTTTCTTAGCAATTTTTCATTCACCAGTAAAGTTTCTTTAATTTTCGCGGGTTTCACCAGTGAGTTTCTTATAAAACGTTTCTTATAAAAATACGTGTACACAAAATACACAAAGATGGGTTGACATCAAATCGAGGCGCATTTATTGATGGCCTTGTTTTGTGGAAGACATCACAAGTGTGTTTATTTGCTCAACAACATCGTCACTCTGTTTTGTGTCTTTACATCATCACAGAGAACGATGGCTTGGAGATCACATGGAAAAGATAACGATGATCTCGTTACTCAACTGAAAGGTATTACGATGCATTCTTTTTCATGTTTTCACCATTTTTTATAGCACGAGTGTTGACGTACCAGCACGATTGTTGACATACGTAAGACAAGATCCAATGAGGAGAGATATGGAGGAGGAGGTGTGGCCAGCTGATCCATCTCCCGCATATTTCATTTTTATTGAGTTATTTGCCTTCCGCCCCTTTTTACAATATCTTTCTTCATAATATATGGTGAAAGTAGCAAAGTTTTCTTAAATTTTCCAACTACTAAAATGATGTTTTTGCCACACATCACAAACAAGTTTTAAAATTTGGCTCAATTTTCTATTTCGAAAATGTTTTCCAATTTATTGTTTTGAAAAATTAAAGAGCACTTTCTGGTTCAGTCCAACAACAGAGGCAACTTTTGTAACAATAGTAAAATCGACACACCAATTTCAAAGTGATTAGTCATAAAAAAAACAAAGCGAAACTCTCTACTTGAAAATTTAAACATCTCTGCATGGCTTTGCTTGTTATGTTTACATTTTCCAGTTGAGATTGTTTGTTTTTGTCTTCAATAGATAATTCCTTTGAAACATTGTTACAAGATTTGACTCAGTTATTCAGTCTACAGCACGGCTTGACAGGCAACATGAATATGTCCCATCAGTCAGTGTCATGACAGAAGTCCCGCAAGGGGAACTAGCTATCGTGAGTGGGGATGTGCTGTCCAATTGGGTCATAATTTCAGCACATTTTGTATAGAATTGGGCCATGACTTTCCAGATTTTGGTATGGATTTAGATATGAATTTTGATATTCTGTATTTAAGCCCAGTATCAAACACCAGAGTGGATTCCATGTAAAGTCCACGCCGTAAAGTCAAAACTTAAGAAATTTAATTTTGATCATAAAAAATAATCATGATAAGCAAAAAATATACTAATAGAGGTCTAGATCTCATATACAATTTTGTTAGATTTGGTATGGAAATGGGCCCTTCTTGGATAGGGCAACACCTCCCTAGCTTCAAATTACACTAAGTTCCCCCCAGACAGAAATTTGCATGCTTTGAATTCAAATGCACACTTACTAAACAAAGTGGTTTAAAAAACAATTGCACAATTGAATAAAACGCTATTCATAACTCACTTTTTGTTCACATGAAATTTAAAAAAAGTGCCCTTGAGCTTTAAATTGTGCTGTGAAGATCTGTGTGCACAGCAAATGTTATAGCCTGGATGCTACTAAAAAAATGTGAGATTTTGAGCCAGTGTCAACTTATTTGAGAAAATTCTAGTGTTTTACAATCAAATTGAAAATTTTTGCAAAATTACTGACTTGCCAGCCAACCTGAAAAGACAAACTACATGACACTAGCAGAACATATTTGTGTTACATACTTGATGAGTAAATAACAATTTTTAATTACTATTTTTGCAGCAAATGCAGTCATCAAAAGTGAAGTTGTTGAAATTGCCATGCGTAAAGTTGACAGAGGGAATTATATATCAAGGAGTCCATACCAGGATTCACCACAACCAATTGGTAAAAGAGTCTTTTGGGAATGAAAACATCTTTAGATATGTTCATTTATTATCAAGTATATTCACCTTTCTTTTTTGCTTTTTTCAATGCAGTTCAGGTCATGTGACCAGACTTTGGGGAAATAAGTGTTTGAAAAATACTTGCTTTTTTGCTGCCATAAATTCACTGAACAGAAAGTGTAAAGGAATATCTTTCAATAGCTTCATCACATATGACCAGGAAAGCAGTGATAGCAAAACGAATAGGAAATGGGAATAATTTGTAATATTACAATAATTTATACTCACTCTAAAATTATTTCCAGTACATATCATATTATAACTTCACAACGCATTATACAATTTAAACAACAAAATAAATCGCATACTGTATAAACCCACATATAAACCACACCTTTTCTCTAAACTTTCTTTTCAAAAGTTGGAGGTGTGGCATATCTATGGATTACAGACCTCTTGGCTCTTGGGACATTTACAATAGCACTAACGAAAACGCACAACAATATTTTACCTGTCCAACATAACTAGGAGTGGTTTTTGCAATGTTAAATAAAGGTTGACATCTGGACATTTATGGCCATTGTACTTATGTCATCTACTTATCGGAGATTAAACAAACAAGTGGAGGACAAGTGTGCAGAAATCAAGCAGCATAATATCTAGGAACAAACCATGTGACATTCACAGAGCTGTCAAGGACTTCATCAGTAAGTGAATCACACATCTGGCATGGTCAAGGCTGAAGAGAGTAACATCTTGACTGAATCAGGTGATATCTAACATTGTTGAAAAAGAATACTACGAGGAGCTACATAAAAGGATGTACTGTGTGACAAGGCCACCATATCGCAGCCCCATATCACCATATCACAAGTAAAAGCAGCTATCAAATGCGTGAAGCGTGGCAAAGCACCAGGAATTGATGACATATTGTCAGAAATGATAAAGAAAAGTAGGCCAGCCGGAGTGACGAGGCTACACAGTTTATGTAACAGAATCTGGAAGACAATAACTTGGCCCAAGAAAGGTGACACCAGAGGGTGTAAGAACAACAATGATTCCGCTCATATCTCAAGTCAGCAAGACTCTGGTGTACATAATAACCACACAAATGCAGCAATACCCGGACCATGAACTTCAAAACTGGTAAGCTGGATTCTGCAAAAGCAGTGGCACTCGCAATCAGATATTAAACAACAGATGGATAATCGACAAAGTACTCCAGAAGAAGTCAAAATCTTCATTGACTACTCAAAAGCCTTTGACTGTGTTGACCACAAAGTAATTTGGGGCATACTCTCTGATCTGAGATGGGTTTCCCGCAACATATTGGATATAATACAAAACTTGTACGCTGATCAACGTGCACATGCATAACGTTATAGGTGACGTCCTAAAGGCCCATACTTTAGGACGAGAAGAATTTGACATAGGAGGCACATGTTTTGCACGTGTACGTGCATGATTTTCGATACACGGACGACACATTCCTGATGGAAGAAGGTGAAACATGCATGCAACCAGTTGGTGAACAAAGTGAAAGCAGAGAGCGAATCCGTAGACCTGTACCTGAATGTAGACAAGAACACGATGATAGTTTTGGGCTATAAAGATAGGCACACAATCACATCAGATGGAGCTCCGGTTGAACAATTTTACGATTTCAATTTCATCATAGAAAAAGGAGACTGCAAGAAAGAGATTGACTGCATAATCGCTCTCAACTGCGCAATTGTCACCAAGCTAGCACTAATATGGAAGAGCAAAAGAATAAAGAAAAAGAACAAGACACGTTTATTGAAAGCATATGGTGCATAGACTTGGACCATCAAGACATGAGAACGCAAGCAAGTCGAAGCTTGTGGGCTATGGCCTTGGAGAAAGATACTTGCATCCATTGATTAGCACATCGAACGAACATCAGCGTTCCAGAAAAAATATACCACCCACAAAGTCCGTTGACAACCGTAGAGAAGCTACGACTGTGATACTTTAGCTATGTTTTGGAAAGGACAGGGACTCCATGGAGAAGCAGATGATGCTGGGATACTGTGGATGGACAGCGAAGCAGAGGACAGTCACAACTGAGATGGATTAATGGAATTAATGGAAGCACCTCACCAAAATGAGCCTACAAAATTCATTCAAGTTGCAGAAGATAGAACATCAGTAATTTCTCCAAAAGTTTGGTTTGAAAGTTGGGTGTTACCTATACATTGGGTACGGGTTATGTGTGGGTTTTTCCGGTATCTTTTTTTAAACATTTTCGTTTCTTTGAATACTGGAGATACACCATTGGCATATCCTAAATGTTTTTCAGACTGGATTTTTTGTTCAAAGATTTGTCAATTTTGTGTTTTTCTTTTGGTTCAACATTTGAAAATAAAATTTAACATTTCACAATTTTTACAGCAAAAATATTTACAAGGACATCCATATTTGCCTGCGTGCAGACAGGTTACATTCGTCATTTATTTACAGCACAAGTTTTTCAACTGAAATGACCCTGATGCAGATTGATAGTAATTTGTTTTATTTTTACACTAGGTTATGCAGCTACTATCAGTGCTCCACATATGGTTGGTTGCTAGAGTTGTAATTAAACATATTGATTTTATCAAGAACTTCATGAAAAATATAAAATTAAGCACTTTACTGATTGAATTTGTATTACTTTGTCTTTTTGTTTCCATTTAAAAAAAGTTTATGATCTACAAGAAGAATTATATTCATCATAAATGTCGACTATAATAATAGTAAGTAAATATGTAGCTTGGCAACCTGAAGGCTCTTTTTTTCATTTGTTGCTATCCTTTTCATGGTTCGATAACATCTTACCCCCAGATAGACTTGCTTCAAGTCTATTTCGTTTCGTTAATCAGTAAATTATATGTAACTGCGGAGGAAAATACCATGCGGAGGAGATACCTTAGGAAACTCACTCCGCAGGGTATTTCCTCTGCATTGAAATATTTTTTACTGATTAACGAAACGAAATAGACTGGGAGCAAGCCTAACCCCCAGCTGAGCCCGGACGGTTGAGTTGGTACTCATTTACCGACCTTGAAAGGATAGGTTGGCTGTGGGTTTAGTAGTTAAAAGTTTTAACAGCGGATCTGACCTTGTGCTTTCAAGAGAGTTTGGCTTCAAAACACAGTGCCTTAACGATTTGCTTACTTGACCATATCATAATAACTGTGTCATTAGTTGAGTTGCCTATTCAGTTGAAACTTGATATGAAATGTTCTGCCATATATAAAATCACCTCATGGATTTAACCACATTTTATAGTTACAAATACTTATTTTAGCATGCATATGCATTGCAACTCCTCGAGGATCAATTGTACAAAGGTGCCAAAGCATTAGATGTTGGTTCAGGTAGTGGATACCTGTCTGCTTGTATGGGATACATGGTAAGTGTCTTTTTAAATATCAATTATGATTTTTTCAAATCAAAATTTAAAAATTATTATTTTTATAAATAGTTTATTTGCCATTCAAACTTTTCAGGAGCTACCGTGTGACCGTTTGCAGGACTGTAGATTGAAATCCGTGAAGCTACAAATTTCAAGCTGTTCCCAACTACGTCCCTGAAGGGCAAACGTAGAGTTTGGGATGATATTATCCACTCATCTGCAATTACGTTGGAGGTCCAAAACTGGAAATTAAGATTGTTCTTATTTGTGAACTTTAAAGTCAATTTAAATAAAGGAAGGTCATTCCTTTTCAGTCCACATTTTAACATTAAAACAACTTGCTTACGCTTCTTTATAGACTTTTGAGCTCTGCAATTGCGAGATATTTTTTGGGTTACCCAGTACAAAATAACAATAATGTACTTTTTTGCGATTGTGCTATTTCGAAACACGAATTGTGCTAATTCGATGCCACTATTTGTGCCTGACGTGATGCGTAGCAGAGAGCCTAAAAAATTAAAGTCTAAAGGGCTGAAAAATCAACCCATTTCCCAGAAAAAGCCACGTTTTTGCTAAATTATTACTGACTGGAATAAAATGTGCCGGAAATATAACCGAATCGGCATAAGCAGCAGGGGGGCAAAAATTCAATTTTGAGGGAAAGCAAAAGAAAAATAAAGAAATTCTGTTTATTTTGGTAGGGCTACGCGTGGTACCAGCGCCCCTGAATACATTTTCCAGATTACATAATCCGAATTCGAACCGAATTCGAGGATGTAATTTGAAAGTAAAATATTAAATCAATCCGCTTTAGAAAGTTTCTTCTCGCTGTGACTTACAATGTTTTTGAGTAGGTTGGTGATGAGGGAAAAGTTGTTGGAATTGATCATATTGATGAACTTGTAAAAGAATCAGAGACAAATATGAAAAAGAAAGATGGAGAGTTGCTCTCTAAGGGAATTGTGCAATTAATTGGTATGACTTGCTTGTTTTATAGATTAATTTCCATTTTACACTTACAAAACGTTTTCAATTACGTTGCAAATAACTTAAACCTGAATGGTTTAACTTTTGTCGATTATTGAAGCTTTGCCCGTCCTGTCACAAAAATAACCTTCTCATAGAAAGCAGCTTGTTGTTTGGGTCAGTGGCATTGAAATTAGCTTTACACTGATGGTGTTCAAACCTGCATAACGAATCGAAATTGTTAATGAAAGATCAGTGTGTAAAATGTAGACATACATATGTAATTTTATTAAGAATTTGTTCTGCTATTCAGATGCGTTAGGAGAATTATTTAATGTTGTGCTATGCAAAACGGTTTATGGTAGATAAAAGAATTTAAGTTAATACGGATTTTCCTGCTATTTTTATGGATTATTTTGTTCATATCTTTATCCTTTAGTTGGTGATGGACGGAAAGGTTATCCTGCAGAGGCGCCATATGATGCCATACATGTAGGAGCAGCAGCACCAACTCTTCCTAAAGCGGTAAGAATCCATCAAATCTCCTTGGAAATATTTTTATTTTTATTGTTGGAGTGAGGAGCTGGATCATAGTTGAGATAACTAGACACACCATCTCCAGATTTATGACAAGTGACAACAGTTAAAAGTTATTTTTAAATGTGCATTTTGTGAATGAATAATATTTGCCATATATCTAGAGATGGCGAGATCTCGACTAAGATCTACCGCTGACCACTGACCGAGGACTATTTGGAGTCAAAATTTGGATAATTTTGTTATTTAATTGCACGGGGATCAAATCCACAAGTTTTTCTTTAAACAGAGCTTTTTCGTGAAAATGAATAAACATTAAACATATGATGGTGTTAAAGGAAGATTTCAAGATACATCATTTAATTCTTGTGCCTTGTAGATGTTTGGGTAATGCTGGTGCTTCATTCTTTTGGAAGATTGAAATGTTCTTTGCTTCAGAAGGAGATCAAACTTTTGGCGTTAAAGAAATTATCTAGGTTCTAAGAAAGATTTATCAGCAGTGTTATATACTGTTAAGTATTTAACATCAAGAAAAAAAATTAAGTGATTTTACCATTGTGAGGAACATCACATTTATTGATCAATTGATTTTAGTCTCATTTTTAAAAAGATGGCTCGTGGAAATTACACTCTGTTTTAGTTTATGTGTTCTACGCTGGTGATTTTTCATTATTAAGTCATGGCTGGCGTAACACTATCTTGGGTATATTTTTCTATTATCTGTTTTCTCTATCAGCTCACCGAACAATTAAAGCCAGGAGGAAGGCTGATAATTCCTGTTGGACCTGAGGGGGGCAATCAGAAGCTTGAGCAATATGACAAGCAAATGGATGGGACTGTCACCAAAACAAATTTAATGGGGGTTATATACGTTCCTTTGACGAGCAAACATCATCAATGGCCAGGTTGGTTTATCTTAATTTGCATTGTTTTAATTAAAGTAGAATTTCCTACTGTCACCTATTTTTAAATTAATTGTTTCCTTGTTTCATATTGATAGTCGTGATTTGTATTGCAAGTTTACTGTGGAATCTTTGCCTTTCATTAGAAGAAAAGGCTAGACTGAGAATGAAATTAGTTTGCTCAAACCAAGACTATTAATTTTTGGAAAAGGGAAGGAATTATAAAAGGAAAGGAGACATAAAAGGGAGGGAGGGAGAGGAGGAAGGCATGATATGCCTTTCTTGTTCTTCGCTTAGTCGAAAAAATAAATAGAATTTTGAGCAATTCTACGGATAAAATAGATATTGTGTACAATATAACATTCTTTACGATAAAAAGGATGACTTTTCATTCAGTTGTCAAAAGTTACCGCAATTTTCAAATGTTAATGTACCACATGCAAACTATTATTATACCAAAAAATGTTAGTACGAAACCTGCTTCGACTGATAAGAGGCCGCAAATAAGTTTAAATGTGGTTTATGACTTTATTCCTTAACCTTTTTCCAAGTCAAGTAAAGGAGTTTGTTTTTGTTTTTTTGTTTTAGGAGGAGAACTTTAACGAAAACCATGCTTTTCGAATGAATCAAGCTTCCAAGAAAACTCTGCGACGTGGCAGATGCTGTACACGCCAGCGCTGATGAACAACGATAAGAGAAAATTATTGGAAATTAGAATTAACAGCCAAGTTACTTTTGATCGAAAACCCTATACCAACACCAGGAAAACGCTTTCTGTGGTGGCTTATCGTAATGATTTTAAAATTATTAGCACTATTTAAGGTTGAATGTGTTCATTATGCATATAATAGTTGATGTCCTGTGTCCATTAGGTTTTAGGATTTGCATTCACACTGCAATTCAATCATAACATGTCAATCTAGCTACTTTTTAAAAGCTATTTCGCTTCATATGTAGCTATGGTTTGTTGTTTGTCTGCTGTTTTAACAAATACAACACTTCAAACAACAAAACAACCAAAGCTATCATGAACCAAAATTCTTCTTACACATCAGAAAAAAAATACGGTTTTATGACATGTCACAACGAATATCTATCATGAGATCTCAGCCTCCACAGTAAAAGATCCTTTCTATAAAAATCCTATTTTAGACGTCCATAATACCTAAATCCATATTCAAAGTTGCTATTTACTAAATCCCCGCCGAAGGAGACACGGGAAACCGTTCAACACCAATTGGAACATGGATTCGGGGATCACGAAAAAAGAAGTCGGTCTTAGCATAAATAATACCCATTCGTCCCACAAAAATACATAGGATACACGGAATTTATATTTTTAAATTGATTGTTCATAAATAGACATGATTCATTTAAATGAAACGTGTTCTCTTGAAAATCTTGTTTGCTTCTACCTTAGTATTCATGTTTGTGAAAGCTTGGGTTCTATGTTTGGAGAATATTGTGCTTTTGAAATTAGTCCTTCGTTATGGACAAGACATTACATAAAACATCACTGTTACAAGTTTTGTTTAATTTTACCAATGAAAATTACAGCCCGTTTGTGTTATATACAACTGAAAGCTTCATATCGCAGTCTTACTCCTTGTAACTGGAAGCCTTGCGTTGAAGGATTGACAAGAAGAGAAAGTTAAGTTGCATCCGTTCTCTGCAACACAAAACTGCCATAAAAATGGATTACCTGTTCGTTTTGAACTGGAAACAAAACAATTTGGGGCTTATAATATTGCGATTATGTCATCAAAGCAAATATATAATATTCTCAGGGACAAATTTTTCTCTCAGAAGGTACTGATAAAAAGCTTAAACATTTGAAATACACCACAACTCCATTTTGACATCAATCTTGACAAGCATTTTTTTGCAAACATACTAGGGAAAGATAATTAATTTCACCAAATTAGTTTGTCTTTGTCACGTAAAAAGGATGATGTTTAGAGTCGTTCAGTCCAGAAAAATGATTAACCTTCATCCGAGCGTTTAGAAACCTTCCTCATTAAGCGATATAAAATAGGCGTAGTTTGGGTGTGGCATATTCCGGTTGGTGACCGTTCGTCCGTAATGTTTTCGTGACTTCGGATATTAAAAGCTTGAAAAGCCTTTAATATGCTTTTTTCTTGTAATTTACCAGAGCATAATATTCCGGTGCATGATAATTATGCACTTGTAACTTTATAAATAATGTGAATAAACAAAACAGGATTTGGTTTAGACGCCAACTAAATGTTTTGTGATTTTTCGGAAGTATTCAAATTCCTTAGTTTCTCGGTACATAAAACTAGAGTACTTACTTTAGTTTAATGAGCTACATTAAAATCGAAAAATTTCGGACGATAAAACTTTCAGACGAAATTTTTTCTGAAAATTTAATTGTCCGAAACCTCTATAAAAGTGTCCGAATATTTTGGGATATTTCTATTTAAAACATATCTGTACCAACTGCTATACAGATGAATTTTGGCATAAAATTATGCTTCTTAGCCAATATATAACTCATTGCTGGTGGAAGATTCACTTTATTTGCTGAAGAAAACAATTTTGTTCCCAATCAATGTTTGTATAAAGAATTACAGTGAAATCTCTATTAGATGAACGTAATATAAAGCGAACAGTAGACATTTACTTTTTCACATTTTTTTAAGGTCTCTTAAATTATATCTACAAAGCAGACACTTATTTTTGCACGAATGGTGTCCTCTTTGAATAGATTCCACTGTACTGTAATATTATGTTCAACATAAAGATAGTGTACTTACAATAAAAGATAAGGGTACAGGTTCCGCATTTGTAACCTGGCAATCAAAATCACTTCACTTGTTCCAAAGCAGATTTTAAGGGCTTAAGTTTTCAACTTAACTCCATTGCATGCACAAACACAAAGCATGCACACGTGATCATGTGTAAGCTGTTACAGGGTAAAGAAGTACTGGCTTGCTTTTGAAGTTCATATTTGATAAAAGTGCATTAAAATATTCACTAAATTCCTTAAATAAAAACGAATTTCGGGGTGAATTAGGGGTGAATTTCGTATAAATTATACAATGTTACTGTCCTTCTAAAATTGGTAGCGTCATCTCTTACTTCCTCAAAAAGTACATATTTCATTTTTCTATTTGTATGTCGTCATTGTTGTTGTTGTTGCCTTTGTACATCTCCCACTCAAAATATAGTACAATTGAGTTTAAGTACTGATAAACGAAGCTTGAAACTTCCATGAGTGAGATCTCTTAAGTCTCCTAAGTTGATGAAACACAGGTCAGTTTTGGGAGTCTGGTAAAACCAGACCTCCTTCTTGGTTTAGTTTCTACTTTAGATAGATGACATATAATGCAATAAGAACCTTCCAACAAACTAAACCTTTTAATTTTAAAGTAAATTACGGCCTTTTTCTTTCCCTCAAAAAACGTCCCAAAATGTTCTTTATTCGTTTCAATGCTCCTTGTTTTTTCCCCGTTTGTTTTCGTGTTAAGTAAAAATGACAAAAAAGTTACTCAAACTAGTGGGCAACGCTTCTCTGAAAACAATTTTACATCATAATTTTTGTGAAGTAAATGTAAAAAGCATGCTCTTTCTAACTGATATAGTATTTTCTAGGAAGAACACTAATCAGCTGAACCAATTGGCAAAAACCATCCAATGACTCTGTCACTTTTAAACAATGAGAATATTAGCAATGTGTTGAAATCACCATAGATGAAAGAAAACAAAAATTTTTAAAGATATACTACCAAAACCTTCCATTTCCTGTGACACTTGACACTACAAATAATACATGCATCTGCACATATAATTTTGTTATATTTTACGTAATCAACTGATTTTAAATGTGACCTAGCATCTGCCACTCAAAAATACCAATGAAGTATTTTTTCTCTCCAAACACAACAAAGAACAACCAGCAAAACAAAATTGGCACCATTCAAATTATTTTTACAAATAAAAAACATCAAACAAACAGTGTTCACATTATCTCGCAAAATTACATATAATATATATATAACTTAAAAAACATTACCATGTCTCTTTATTACTACGACTATGTGATTTCCCTTGAGAGCAAACGTCCTCGCCATCTTCAGAACCTTCTAGAGAATCACCATCGCCTGATGATGCAATAAGGCATGCAGAAGCATCTTTTGTAATAAGAGCTAAGGGCAAAAAACATGAGTATGAGCTTTATATGAACCACGCAAATCCTCACGCAATGTAGAACTCTACTCAAATAAATAAAATGTGTCCTCCTGAGGATTTCACATGTATTCCAAGGTGATGGCAGGCAGTTTCAAACAGTCAGAAAGTACAGAATTTATGCACTGAGAATTTCACATGTTTGCCAACACGATGGAAGTCAGTTTCAAAACTACTTACAAAATGAATAAATTTTCAATAAGAGACTATATATCTATCTCCAGTAAGACGAAGTATCTGATTGCATACTGTTTGCAAAAAAAAAAACAGGACATCTTTGACAAGCTAACAAAAATTGTAAAATGCACGGATTACAATTATTACTGTTGTTTATCACACCAAAAGGACTAAAAACTAGTTAGAAAAGATTTTTGGCGATTTTTATAGGTGCTTGTCCTTACATTTCAAAAGATTTTCCAAAAAGATTTTTACCGGAACATTTTCTTGACAGAAAAGATCCTGTGGTCTGGTTTTTTTTGCAATGCTTTAATTTCAAATGATTTTCTATAATTTAACACCTTTTTCAATGAATGCATACAATCAATTCTATGTTCTGGTAAAATGTTGAATATCCCTTTTGATTAAGCAACTAATTTCCTCAGTATTTCAATGTTTTTAAACTGAAAATTTTCCAATAAAACTCCAATTTAGGCACTGTAGTTAATACAATGGATGTAACCAACATGTCAAAAACTATATTTCGGCTTTGAGAAAACAGAATAATTAATAAATTAAGCATTCAGATTGTTAGTTTTTTCACCATAATGCAACAAACACTGACACTTTTTTTGGAGGTACTTTATACACATGCTATGAACAAAATTTCAAGATAATTCATAGAAATACATATAACAGGTACTTGCCAACAGATGATAAACATCGTTGTATTTCACTCATTTTAAATTTATGTGAATTCTTCACTCCAGCTGCTCTAATTCTATAAAGAAGAATGTGTAACCATAAAATTATCAAATGTATCATTCTATTTCAGCCCTTTTGGTCACTCATTAATACCAAAACTTGATAGTACAACATACTGTAAGAACATACAATAATAGTCAACAGTTTCTAAAAAGCACCAAAAGCTGCTCGAAAAGCACCCTTCAACTCAAAAGAAATGTTTTTCACCATATTTACTTGCCTTCTTCGTATTCACAGAGAAAAGACTGTAATATGGAATTCTTATTTGTGTTCTTTTGGCAAACTATAAATATTGAAAGATAAGAAGCCCTTTGTCTCAGAGCTCTTTGTTAAGAAGTATGTAAAGAAGACTTACATTTTCTGCAACGCAGTAGTCCCAAGTTGCCTTTGACCATTTAAAGTTGATGAAGAAAGATCTCCAAAAATTGCTGTAAAATTCAAAGGTGAAAAATCAGCAGAGAAGTAGTCAGTAAAACTATTGCCACTTAGTTTCAGTAATACTAATAAAAACAGATCCAAGTTCTTAGAAAATGCATAATAAATAACCCATAATATCAAGAACACTATACCATTGAGGTGCATGGCTTTAATAAAAAAATGAAAACAAACAAGTAGCATAGAATATCCAGCCTTTTTCAAATAAAGTAGCATGAACTTCATCCTTTACACTATTACTGTTCTACATGTTGCCCTAATACCTTTGTACATTATATATATTTACCTTTGAAACTATTTGAGCTATTTTTTTTCAGCATTTGAGTTATCACACCCTAGAATAGAAACAAGAAAATGAGGAACATTTCAAAAAAAGTAATAAAGGCAGAACAGATTAACAATAGATTCTGGGGTTAAAATGTCTTTTGAACAATTCAAGTTCTATACCACACACTCTGATCTTAACCATTGATATTCATGTTGCCATTTATAATCAGGTCTTTCAACATGAGGTGATTGATAGCACACACATACACACACAAACATACACACACACAGGCAAATACATTGACGGTTAGGAAAGCAATCAATTGCTGGCCCTTATATTTCTTTTCAATCTTAAAGAGCAAAATCTTGGGGTTGATTTGAAAAAAAAAATTACAATAAGAGTAATATGTGGTTGCCAGCACTTGTGTCTGTTTTCTGATGTGAAGTAGGTTGATGTTGTAACTATTTGTTGTTAATAGGGCAGAATGATAATTTCCAAATGAAAAAAAGCAAGGAAAGATAAGGAAAAAGATTTGATCGACTGTGATTCTGATGAATTCGAGAAGAAATGACCTTTATAGACAAATTTTGTAACAACAGTGAAATTGACACACTGATCTCAAAGAGATTATTCCTTGAGAAAAAAGCAAAGCTTTCTCAGTTTGAAAATAAAAACATCGCCTCTGCAACATCATTTGTTTTCATTTTCCGGTTGGGAGAGTTCTGTTTTGTTCTCAAGGGATAATCGCTTTGAGACCAGTGTGTCAATTTCACTATTGTTACAAAATTTGCCTATTTCTTTTTCTTACTTTCTCTTTCATTATGGTTTTGTTATTAAGTTATATATATATTATGAGAGAATTATAAGAAAAGAAAAAATATTTTTTTTAAATAACCGCTCATAATAAAGGGATTAAAAAGTTGATTTAAACAAATTTTTTATGAACTGATTTGACCTTTGATCTATCATTTCATTTTATTCTCAACAGGGAGGGTAGCCCTTCAACATAAGTGCTGGTTTTCATATAAATGCTTCAACATAAGTTGCTGGTTATCATATAAATGTAGAAATTCAAAAAGTGGATGGTTCTTCTCACCCAGTATAAAGTGCCCCTAATACAAAAAGTGGATGGTTTGGGTCACACTTTTTTTAATGTTAATATCTCTTGATGCTGCTAGATTAATTATTGACAAATCATTCATGGAACACGTTAATTATTATATAATATTTTATTACACATCACTGATCAATAATGCCAATGGATGCACGCACACACAACACTCCCTACACTGCAATCAGGACAAACACCCCAAAAATAAAACTCCTTGTCCTCGAAAACAAAACAGACAGGTATTGTGCAGCGTAAAAAGTACATTTTTGGCGTGGAAATTTTTATAATTATCGCCAAACTGCAAACCAACCAAACATTAAATCGATGCTGTTGTTGTTGGATGGGCTGGGCATCTCTCAGCTAAATTCACTAGGCTATGCTTGATATTATTATGTGGTACTGTGTATGCCTGTCTGCCAGATAATTTCTGCATTTTAAAACCACATTCTGACCTTAACACTATGTTGTCTCGAAGCATTTGCAATTCTTGAAATCCCTCGCCATGTCATGTTCTGTGCCATATTTTTAAAGAAAAAACTGGCTGATTTGTGAATTGATCCTCTTCTTCTTCTCTTCTCTCCTCTGCAACTGCAAATGGAACAAGCAACAACCACAACAACCAAAATGAAAAATTCTGAGAGAGCACGTGAGAGGTAAAGGAGCCATCCATGAAGTATGTACGCACTTATGCGGCCCTCACAAGGGGGGTCTGCGTTACCTAGCTCCGTGATAAATTTACAGTTTACTTTAATTTACATAATTTACCCTTTGGCTTTTAAAAGTTCCTTAAAATTACCCCAAAACTCGAAAAACGCTTTCAATGTTCCCTTTCTTGACAAATTAAACTGAAAGTTTCTCAATTTTTGAAAACAATTTCTAAATTTTGGCACCAAAACCAGAGTGGTGTAGACAGACTTAGTTTGTTGGAGGGAGGGGGTGGTGGGCAAAACTAGAAACTCGAACCAAAGATACTCACGTTTATAATGCCCCATCACTCAGAGTTACAAGGGCAATTTTTACGATAGTTTGTCCCCCCCTGGCTACGCCAGACCACCAGCCCCGTCCACTCAACTCATTATCTACCGTAACAATTCGATTTAGCCCTCGAGGGGGGCTTATTCAAAATTCGACCTTTGAAAGGGGGGCTTATTCGAGAGGGGGGCTTTATCGAATTATTATGGTCAATAAAAACAGAATGACGTACTTGAAGTCTTGTTTTGTTTCTTCAATAAAGTCAGAAGCAAAGAAAACTAAAAACATTGAACTCGGTTCAAAAGAGTCTTTCTGATTCTCAAACGCAGTACGGGAGCTTCTCAAGATTTTCAATTATTCCAAAAAAAATACACTATAAACAAGTTTCTCATCAAAAAACATTTTAAAGTTTATGAATGAAATTAAATCAGAGTTTAAACGAATACATAATAAAGTGTTTTATTCTCTATTTCATTAATTTTTAAACGTCGTATAGGCTATATCCTTTCTCTGGGTAAAAAAAATCATAGAAACATGTAGTGACAAATTGTGAAGCCATTTAAATATCGAATAATCGGTTATTCGCGGTTAATGACGTGGCAGGGGGCCGTTTTTTTATTAGTAAGGTCGTCCCAATATCATCAACCCCCAGGGTGGAGCCTTCCCATAATCCTTTGCCCGAAGCATCGTGACATTCCCAAAATGGTAGCCCAACACAACAGGAATGTTTTGATCCCCACCCTCCATCCCTTCTAACTTCTGCTTGCCCCATGCTTTTCTCTATTTCACTCTTTCTTACTCTGATCTTTTCATTAGAGTGACAGGTGCATTGCCGTATGGCCGGGTTGGTTTCAACCCCTCTGCCAATCACCGACATTAATGATTGCTATTCTGCAGGCTCTAGGGTGATGCTCCAACACGCCCTTTCCCTGCTTTTTTCGGACCACGGAACTGGCATTAAAGAGTTTTAACAGCGTGAATATCCATGTCTTGAATAATTTCGTATCATTGTCGAGAAAATTATTTTTCTTGAAATATTATGTTTTCGATACGTTTTCAGTAAGAGATATTTGTCGCCTTCTACTGGTGTCCAAGTTTAAAGCCTGGTTTTTATACAGTCACAACGTGCCACAGCAGATTGTCGCAGGCACAGAAGACTGTCACAGGTCGCAGCAGATTGTCGCAGACTGCTGCAGACTGCAGTAAAAAAGCATGTTTAAATAGAGGTCGTAAATAATTACGTGAAAAAACCAAACCTTTAAAATAAACTGTTTTTTCACGTGAAACAGAGCTTTAACTAACCCAGAAAGTCACGAAAATATTTCCATCTAAATTCGAATGTCGCGAAATATCGCAAAGTTTCAGAAAAGCTGTTTCCATATCTTAAGACATCTTGGGACAATATAAAAACCAGACTGAAGTTTAGAATTACACTAAATAACACGTTTAGTCAAGAACCTTGCATACAACCTTGAAGCACGGTCGCTGAGGAGCGGCAATCGTCGCGCGAGTCAACGAGCTCATCAAAACACATCAAATACGTTAGTGAATAATATCTAAAAGTAATAATATCTAGAATAATAATAATAACTAAACCTGCAGTGAAATAATTAACCGGACAGGTTAACTAAACTATATAATCAAAACAACTAAGAAATTATTTTGAAATTCGTAGATTCACGACCACAGAGTCAGTTTAAAGGGCCAGGACAAAACAATAGGCCAACTCTTTAAAGTTTCCAACATTTCAAAAATACATCGAGGAGGCTTGCATATTTATGCCTCTCTCCAAAAATGTTTAACGTTTAACGTTCAACTTAATTTAGCATTAAAAAAGCAAAAGATAAATTTCGGATATTTGATTGTGAGCCATGAAAGATATTTTCAAAAACTGGATCCATATCTTCCAACTGGAAAGATATCTTACAATGTCTGCAACTGAAATGAAACAGCCTACGCGGTGAATCAATTTGCATAAATTCGCATAAATTATCATGTCCAAACTTGAGCTGATAAACGAACAAAGTCTTCAATCAAAATAACGTGGATCAAAAGTCTTAATTTTAAACTATATAGTTCTCGTGCTACCATAAAAAACAAAGGCGCATTGTCTTGAAAAACACCGATAGCCTCTTTGGCTCCCTGTTAAGTTTGCTTAACAATGAGATAAAAATTAGGCCAAACCTGGATTTCTTAAAAGTGATGGATTGTTACAAAATTCGTACAACCAATCTGTTCTATGAGTTAGCTGTCACAATAATGGCATCAGTTTAAAGAACTGCTACCCCCGCTTCTGACCCCCTTCATTGATTTGTATACATCTGTACCTTGATACGGTTAGAATAGAATTTCAACATTTCAAAATCATATAAATACAAGTTAGAAATAATTAACTACACAAAACTAGTTAATCCATGTACTCCCGCTGTTTCTTCGAAAAAGTTGAGCGCATGTCGTTTACGGGCGCAGATTTTTGTGGCATGCCAAACATTTTCATTTTTTGTCTGAAATCGAGAGCGGCAGGATCCTCGCGACCAGCAAACTTGGTATTCGAGGTCGATGTTGGGCGAGCTTGATATTGGCCAGTAGGCGAGTACGCGCGATTAGGAGGACTAGCAGTGCCATGCCTCCCAGTTCCGTAAGAATTGACGCTGTTACTACTGAAACTAAATCGGCCACTCTCTCCACTTTGGGGACCAGGACTTGTGCCTGTCGATGATCGCACTATTGAAGATGGGGATAAAGCTGATGGTGGGGGTGGTCTTGGAGGTGGGGGTTCATCATCATCATCATCTTGAGATGGAACAGTTGCAACAGGCTTTTTGGCAATTGGAGGAGGCCGTACACTAACACTCCTGATTTGTTTTTCCCGTTCAGCACGTTCAATCTCTTTATCAAGCGTCGCTCGCCTTCTTTCATAATCAATACGAGCTTTTTCTTTAAATTCATCTTTTACAATAGCCTTCTGATCCAAGTTTGAAGAAAGTCTATTTTCCGAGTCTCGTCTTTCCTTCTGTTTCTGATACTCTTTTTGTTCTTCTTCTCGCTGCAAACGCACCTGCCTCAGTTTCGCTTGTCTATCCAGTTCGTCTGCTTCTCGCTGCTTATTTCGAAGCTTCTCTTGTTCCAGTTTTTGATCAAGTCGTTGTTTTCTTTGCAACGCAAACCACTCATCTTCCGACTGCTTTGTTTGCGGCTGTCCAGTAACATTCAGCATTTCCATCCTTCGTTGTTGCTCGTCCATCCCAAAATCCGACGCAGAGGTTCTATCAGCCTTCCTTCGCTCGTGGTCAGTGATCATCAAGTGAAGATTTCGCTCCTTCTCTGCCCGCTCCTCTCTGTCCATTCTCATTTTCTGAAATTCAATATCATTTCCTGCGTATTTACGCTCTCGCTCCTGTCTTTCATTCTCTTTTTGTAATCTACGCTGAAATTCTTGCTCAATGTCATAAGAATCCTCATCCGAGGAGTAAAACGAATGCGACTTCGATCCTGTTTTCTGTGATTGGAAGCGCTCTTCAATCAGCCTCTTTTGCAATGCTTTATCATTAACATCGTCAATATTCGTCTCTTCATAATTATGTACACGTGTCTGTCGTAAGCGTTCTTGTTCTCGTTCTATTTCTCGGTGCTCTTTCCTTTCGGCAGCAAGCTGATTTCTTATTTTTTGCTCAAGCAGCACTTCGTCTTCTCTTTCGCGTGAATTTTCGTCCTCAAAATCAGCCAAGAGCAAATCCTGAAAAACATAAATAGTATACATGAATAATAAATATTCCTCCCTAAAAAAGAAAAAAGACCCATTTATAAACAATGTAAAACTTCATACTTCCACGGGGGTAAAATGATACAAATAGTTCATAGGAAGTTTGAATTAAAGTTTACTGTTAGCATATAACGTGGTTTGCCTGCGGAAATAAAAAATTAACCCTTTCCCCCCTGTAAGAGCCGCACAGCCTATTGAAAAACAATGTAAAACTTCATACTTCCACGGGGGTAAAATGATACAAATAGTTCATAGGAAGCTTGAATTCAAGTTTACTGTTAGCATATAACGTGGTTTGCCTGCGGAAATAAAAAATTAACCCTTTCCCTCCTGTAAGAGCCTCACAGCCTATTGAAAAACAATGTAAAACTTCATGTTTACTGGAGGCAGATACAAAAAAATAGTTGATTTCAAAAATTTCATTTAAGTTCATGTTTGAAATAATTATATAATCACCGTAGCTATTGGTGAACAATGCAAATTGCCATATTTTCAAAAGGCAAATTTAAAGTGTTCGCTTGTGCTGCTCCTTAAAAATAACAACTTAGATAGTATTTACTTGTTTCTAGAAATAATTCCAAGATTAAAAATGGTTAAAAGGTTTCACCTACTAATACAAAATATTTCGGCCGTAAAATGATAAAAGTATCTTCAAATTTTAAGCTAAAAATAGAACTCCTTCGCAGCAAAATTATCTAACAAAGGGCATTTGTAGATATATATATAATAAATAAAAACATTAACAAATCGTACCTCTGGAGGTGGAGGAAGATCATCAAGATCATTAAAATCGTCTTCATCTTGACCATTTCCATACGCTGCTATTCTGGCTTGCTCTTCTTCCTCCGCTTTCCGTTTCATTTCCTCTTCCTGGCGTTTCAAAACTTCTTCTTGGCTCCTCTTTTCCACTTCAATTCTTCTCCTTTCTTCTTCCTGGCGTTTTCTGTCTCCGTCTTTCTTTTTTCTCTCTTCTTCAATTCTTCTCCTTTCCTCTTCTATCTTCTTCCTTTCTTCTTCCATGCGTCGTCTGTCTACTTCCATGCGTCGTCTCTCTTCTTGTCGTTTTCGATCCTCTTCTTCTTGCCTTCTTTTTTCCTCTGCTTTATGCCTTTGCTCTTCCTCAAGCATTCGTTCTTCCTCTTGCCTCCTTGATTCTGCCATTCTTAACTGTTCTTGCCTGAAACATATGTAGATCGTATATTAAAAACATTTTAAATCAAGGTATATATATTAAAATAAAATGATGCAATATAGATGCTTCGTTTCCAACCCAGTCACGCCCGGATATATTTGCAATCAACAGAAAAATTATATTCAAGTTATCAATTTGCACGGGGGTAGGTAGCTAAAAAATGCTTTTTGCATTTACATACTGAAAATATTATGTTTGAAAAGTATCAAATACGAATACGAAAAGTATGAAAATATTATGTTTGAAATACGTATACAAATATATACTTAAAAAAAAACATCTGCTAAAACATGTAAATACCTATATTTATAACATTTTTTAAAGAAACGATTTTACCAAATATGCTTCATAACAAATAAAAAATTACATTTGTTGTTCTTCTTCAGTTTTAAGTCTTTCCTCTTCTTTAATTCTTTCCTCTTCTTTAATTCTTTCCTCTTCTTTCCTTCTTGATTCCCCCTGCTTAGCCCTCTTCTGATGTTGCTCTTCCATTATTCTCAGTCTCTGTTCATACTCCTTCTGTCGTTGTTCGAACTTTCTCCGCTCATCCGCTCTTTTACGATCTTCTTCTAATCTCTCTTCTGCCTCTTTTTGCAATTTTTTTTGTTCTATCCTCCCCTCTTCAGCCTTCCGCCGCTCTTCATCCTGTCTTATAATTTGCTTGCGTCTCATTTCTTCTTCAAGCTTTTTCTGCTCAGCGGCCCTTTCCTGTTCTTGTCGTGTTCTCTCCTCTTCTGCTTCCAGCATCTGGCGCTCTTCTTCAGCCCGTTTGCGCTCTGCTTCTCGCCGTTCCTCATCTAATTTCTGTTCTTCCTCTGCCTGCCTCTGCTCTTCTTCCCTTCGCAACATCTCTTCCCTTTGGTGTCTTTCTTGTTCTTCCAGCTGTCGTGTTTTTTCTAAATTCTTCCGCTCTTTTTCCAATCGCCGATTCTCCTCTTCCTGGTAAAACTCTTCTTCCTCTCTCCTTCGCCTTTCTTCTTCCAGCGCAGCTTGCTCCAAATCATTCAAATCATCATATGGAACGCCATGGTTGTTTGCTATCCACCTTTGTGTACGAATTTGTGGTGACTGTTCGTTTATAGTTGATGACTTTTCTGTCTGCTCTGATTTCTCGATTCTTGCGTCCGGTGCTGAAAAATAAATTCTAGCTTAAACAAAAGTAAAACAATGCGTTCCTTTTCAGATCAAAAAAATAAATTTTGATGCTGTAACAAAAAACAACAACAGAAAAATCCTTGAAATTCCAAAAGGTTTACTTAAGTAAACATAAGAAAAATAGTAATTCCTTACCCGGAGAAGTCGCAGGTGAGGGTTGGTCGAGTAACGCTGCAAGACCATGATAAACAGCGGCTTGCTTGCTCACTTCCAACACAACTGTAGGTCCAGCTTTTCCCATCAGTTTTGCAGCGCTGAATGAAAAAAAGATACATTTGTTCAAATTACAAATCAAAACGAGCAGGCTTGGCGTTTTTAGCAGAATAGCACTGAATTGCTCCCCTGGTTATTGTTCAGAAGAGCTATTCCCGCATGGATTCATTGAAAACAATAATAAAGTAAACTTTTGAGGAGAGAAATTTGTTTTGCGAGGAGAGCAATCAATAGCTTTCTTCCGGCATTTCAAGATAGATTAGATGGGAGCAAGAGCTATAACTCTTCGCTCTTCCCTCTTCTTAAGGCCAGTCATACTACATTATAACGTAAAATAGTTTCAGACTTAAAAGTTTCTGACAAACAACTTCGAAAAATATTGCAGAGGTTCAAAAACTTTCTGACGATCAAAGTCTTGGAAATTTCTTCAATGTTAATGCATGACCAAAAGGTAAAACAAATTTGCGCACAGCTTTTCTCTGAAGTATACCAAAAAGTATTCTTGCATCTGTGCTATTCTTGCAATTTTGTGAGTATTTTAACCATTTATTCTGTTAAACAGCCCAGCATCGTTAAGCGATGCTTTCCCTGGGTCGTATAGAGTATGTTGTATGGTAAAGTATGTTCTATGAATAAATTTGTTTTCCTCTCTAACTGATTTGAAACAAACATAAATTTGATCAACTGCTAAACAACTGGTGATAACCCCCTAAGATTTCACTCTTTTAACATTGAATTAAAGACAATTTGGCCATCTCAGTGGGTAAGATAATCAAATGAATTTAGAAATTATGCTACAACGAAGCCGTTCTGAAACCAAGCCGAAAAAGTCGAAATCAATCTGAAAAAGCTGAATACTTACGTTTCCTGTGAAACTTCTACCAAACTCATGCCATTTACACTGACAATTTGGTCACCAGGTTCAAGCATTCCATTCTAAAAAAGAAAACACAACAATCAACTTTGAGTAAACAATTTTAAGCTCATTAAGTCTAAAAAGGTAAACGACGAAACCGTAGGAGGAAACGAGAACAAAACAGAACAAAAGGAGATAGAGGGGGAGAAAAGAAAGAAAAGAAAAAGTGTAATTGAAGGACATACAGAGGATTTTACACTCCAAAACAGATGACTAACAAAGAGGAGCATTCTAAACATTATCATAAGCAATGCGATACCTGTTGTGCTGTTCCTCCTTCAACGACGCCCTTTATGTAAATTCCAAGATATTCCGTGTTGGGTCCCTAAAATAAAATAAACCAACTAATATTACTCTGACATAATACAACCCTAAAAATAACATAAGAACAGTACTCTGAATAACAAGAGCAGATTTTGTAACAATAGTGAAACTGACACCAAATTCAAAGCAATTAAAATAAAACTAAATAAAACCAAAATATTAACAGTTCAAACAAGAAAAAGAAAACTTAAAAAATACAAACCTTGGCAGCAACAATGCTAAGTCCTAGTCCTTTGTTTCCTTTGAGAAGAGTAACTTCAACTATTTCTGGTTTAGGTTCTTCTTCGTACGCCTAAGAAAATTTACACATGCGTCAACAAATATAATAACCACTCTTCTAAAAAAATACCTGTTTCAAAAACACAACTCAATCAATTTATTTAATTAATCAAACTTATAAGTACATAGTCAACTTCTCCTCTAAGGATTATTCTCCAGACAGCAGCTCTGTTATGAAGATCGAATTTGACGCACAAACACAAGCTATTTTAGAAAAATATGGGTGCATTTAATTAATTTAATCTATCAATAAATCTCATAAGTACGCAGTCAACTTCTCCTCTGAGAAGAATAATTCTACAGATGACAGCTCTGTAATATGAAGATCAAATTTGACGCACAAACAACACAAGCTATTTTAGCAAAATACGGGTGCAAAGTTCACAAAAGTGCCCCGATCAATGTCCGAAATCAAATCAGTGCCCCGATCAATGTCCTTTCTGTAGATGTGTCAATATCTCATTATTCAATGCATAAAAAAACTACGATTCCAACCTCCTATTTTGCATAATTTATTTCAACAATATAATTTGTACGAGTTGATCGTATTTTGATTGTTTAACGATAATAGACAATTCCGCTAAAGATGGCGGAAGGGGTGTTATGACCAAGATTCACTACGTTCTATTTTGGAAACAGCAGCTAATTCTATTGCCATTCGATAATCCAGCGCATAATTGTTTTCACACAGGGAAGGGCCATCATATAGCCCATTTTTAAACAACGTAAACTGCCATATTTTCATTAGGTAAATGCGGGAAGAACAGATTAATTTAACATGTTTTAACGTATGTTTTATCGGTTGAATTGAGTTGGTTTGTGTGTTTTACCCCCTGGAAATAAAACTTACATATGATTTGCCAGTTTAACAGAAATAAATCCGGGTGTGAAAGGGATATGTAAAGCTAATAATTCTCCCTGGCACACAAGGCTTCTTCAGAGCAAACTAAAACAAATACGGTACCTGTTCAGGGTAATCGTTCTCCGCAGGGTTTTCGTCTCCTAAAAATTGAAAAAATGTATCACTAATTAAATCCACATAATCAACATTTAACTCAAAGCGATCAGGATTCGTGTTTGAAAAGAACCCTGGAAGCGACAGTTCAGTTTAACGTAACTTATGTCTTGGGCCATCTGTGGCGCAATGGTCGACAATGTAAACCGTCATGTTTTCAGGCTATTAAGGTAAATAAACTTCACATTAATTTAAGATTGTTTATTCTTTTAATTAAGTTGGTTTGTATGTGCTTAAGTTGGTCTGTAAAAGGAAACTTTGATAACAATTTATATTTCCTACTAGTTGGATTTGAGCTTAACCGGACAGGAGGGTTTATACAAATGTTAAATCTTTGCCTACAAAATGCTTGACTTTGCGTAGCCGACCAGAGCAATGTACTTGTCAGAAGCTTTAAAAAAAACTGTTCCCGAGATAAAAGACCTGTGAAGAATAATATTTACAAAACCACGAACTCGGTATACGGATAAAAAAATCCACGAAGTTGAGCAAGACACGATTGTTTTCATCACATAACACAGCTTAAATACAGTATCGACAACACGCGGTGAAAATCTTTCGCCCCATTACTCGCCCAATCTTTCACCCCATAACAAATAGTGAAAATCTTTCACCCCATAACAAATAGTGAAAATCTTTCACCCCATAACAAATAGTGAAATATATCACTGAGGAAAACAACAACAGACCTTCTTCGTAAAATTGTTCCTGATGAACAGTCCATGTTCCGGTAGACGATGGGTTGGCTGCCAAGCGACATATTCCTAAAACGAATTAAATTTGCAATCAGTTATTATATTTGATATTTAAGACAGAACAACTGTCGTTCTTTGCTAATGCTGCTCAATTCAACCAATTATAGTCTTATTGAACGAATCCATGTGACGTCACTTTGGTCAATAGAGACTTAAAGCCCTGGGTTAAAGATTGAAATTGAGTACCAAATATATTGCAGGCACCTGCATTCATAAGTGGATTTCAGACTTACCAGTGTTTATAAGAAGTTCTAAAAATTCCTGCAATCCTGGTGGTACACCTCTAATAATGTCACAAGAATATCCATCTTCTGGCAATAAAAATGGCAAATGCAGTTCTTCATCTTCATCAAGGCGAACCTCTCTTCCATCGCTTCTTGCTAATTCATCAGCAGTATTTTCGGCAACAGCAGCCACGCTGTCTATCAACTCTGTCAAACAACAAAATAGAACTTAAAAAAGAATAGTTATGCTGTCTGTTAACTTTGTCACACAATAAAATAGAACAATAAAGAATAGTTATGCTGTCTATCAACTTTGTCACACAGCAAAATAGAACAATAAAGAATAGTTATGCTGTCTGTCAACTCTGTCAAACAACAAAATAGAACAATAAAGAATAGTTATGCTGTCTATCAACACTGTCAAACAACAAAATAGAACTTAATAAAGAATAGTTATGCTGTCTATCAACTCTGTCAAACAATAAAATAGAACAATAAAGAATAGTTATGCTGTCTGTCAACTCTGTCAAACAACAAAAAAGAACAATAGAGAATAGTTATGCTGTCTATCAACTCTGTCAAACAATAAAATAGAACGATAAAGAATAGTTATGCTGTCTATCTACTCTGTCAAACAACAAAATAGAACAATAAAGAATAGCTACGGTGTCTATTAAATTCCGTCAAAAACAGGGTAAAATAGTAAAGAATAGCTATGCTGTCTGTCAATTTTGCTAAACAATAAAGTGAAACAATACAGTATATCTTTGCTGTCAATCAATTCTGCCAAGCAATAAAGTAGAACAATAAAGTAGTTATCACATAAAAACCTGGAAATTTTGATAGAAGTGCTCATGATTGCTGATAAAAATAATTCAAAAAAACAAAATGAACACTCTTTCAACAGTAACAACACTCCTCTGAGTAATTGCGTCTTCTGAGAAAAAGCAAATTAATGATTTTATTTACCTGGCGGTATAACGTTCTCCCCTCTGTCTGGTCTGTACATTTTGAGCAATGCTCGTAATTGCAAAGAATTCAATTTAAAACAAGTAGAGGAAATTGATGCAATATCTTCGGCAGAAATCTTTGGTGCATCTAATAAATGAGCGGCCTAAGCACGAAAAAGATAAGTAAATGTATTTACTTCATTTGTCTTTTCAGGATAACCTCTCAACTGAAAATTCAAATTACGAATATTCTATTTTGAGAATATTTAAGAATATTCTATTCTACGATCGCGAAAATGCAAATTATGCGTTTTTAAATATCTCTAAAAATTATCGTAAAAAGATAACAAAATAGACAATGTGTGGAAATAAATTTTTAATCATTTTTCTGCTTCAGAATCTATTCCAAACGAAAACAAAATGGATTTTCACCTTCGGCTTTTAACGAGATCGTCAAATGTCAAGTCCAACGACAACAGTTCACATAAAGAAACATGACAATTTCTGAATTACGAATGTTCTCAATTACAAAGGCCTTTTTGACCTTATTTTTAAAGTAATTTTGAGGATCTATACTCTATTGTATTTTTCAGGAAAATCTAAAGTGAAATGAAAACTAGTCTCCGGTAATTACGTAATCACAAAATAGCTTAACACTCTCCTTTCAGATAGAGTGGAGGAATTCCAGAATAAAAACTAGTCCGACATCGTGTAATGGAAGTTACGCTATATGTATCTAAAATATTAGTTGTTAACAACCTCACATACACTTCTGTGGTGGCACAATAAACGATATCATTTTCATCACATTTCATAATTGCATATAACATATATGTACCTGAACAATTCTGCATAGATGACAATCAGCGGCAAGCTCCAAGCCTTGTTTCTCGGCCCATGCCTCAACATATCCTAGCCTCCTTCTGAATCGCCTCCCCCATGCCCTCGTACACAAACCAAGTTGAGGTTCAAGAACAAGCTTGTTAAATAGCCACATGTTTATGTAATGAAACAACTGCGAAAACAATTGAATGGTCAAGGCAGCATTAACTCGACACCTTCGCAGAAGAGACATCGCAGAGGACAGGATGTACAAAACGTCTGCCATCACAGGCTGGCCATGATGACGTATTCTTGCAGCTGTAAAAATATATCTAACGCATAAAGATCTTTAATTCTATCTTTTCTTGCTTAAATTAAAATTATTTCTGCAATATGAACTTAATAATATGAAAATAAAACGAATTCAGTTCATATTGTTATCTGCAAAAGTTATTTGGCATAAGATAAAATTTTATTAAAATATATATATATATATATCAAGGTTATCAAAATAAAAAATATTTCAACTTTTCGTGGTCAAACATCAACTCATTCACCTTATCTGAGAATTTACAAAACGCTATGCATTCACAGTAAATCAATAGTCCGCATTTGTGCAGCAGTGAGTGTGAAATAGTCCCGGTTGATTGGCGAAGACAAAATTCAGTTTCTGTTCAACATGCCGGGATCCCAGCTTTCCCAGCTGAACTCTCGGCAGTAAAAATAGTCCACATAGCCAGGGCTATTTTAATTCTCAAATTAAAAAACGGCTAGCCAGGACTATTTTCTCTATATAACCAGACCCTAGATGTCACAAAAACAATACCTGGAGTGACCCAATGATCTCCCGTAATTGGCCTTCCGTCTTGAACAGGAAAAGTTCTTTCATCACTTGTCCAATTAAGAAGGTCTGAAGACTCTGCCCTTTCTAAAAGTTCATCGTCTAAAATACTATCGAGCTCGTATTCAGGAATGTCGGCGTTTTCCGAAGGATCGAGGAAAGCTGGCATTGCAAGGACGAGTTCATCTTCCATTGCGAGAACAAGCAGTCTATTTTAAAAATAAATGACAAATTATCTCTCAAATTTGATGAATACATGAAAATATGTATATATATTTTACAGTCACACTCTGAAGAAAGCACAAGCCCGAAAGGTCTCAGTGTGCTAGTAATCTGCCAATATACATATTAACATATATATCCACATCGAGATTTGTAATTTAGCTTCCTGACAATGAAAAAATATAAAAAAAAAAGGTAAAACAGTTATAGGTATAATTGCCAAACATTCGACCTTTCGTTAAGCCTGTCCATTATTTATCTTAAGTTGTATTTATTAATATTCCTCCCCTATTTTGCCCTCAAATTGTTCCTGTCCCCCGTCGTCATCATTCTTATATTTCATGTATATACATATATTCCCATCAAAATTATAATTAAAAATCAGACTCCGAATTGCTAGATTAACTAACTTTTCATCACTATCCATGCACAATAAATCCCTTCAGTGATACAGCAACACTTACCTGAAAGCATGTTGCACTGTCTGTGCCAAAATTCCTTGACCATTTTGAGTTAAAGGTGAAAGCTCGAGGTCTTGCTTAAGAAAGTGAAGAAGCTCTGAGGCATTCGCCATCCAAAAACCAAGGCTGCCAGCAAGAGTGTCGTTTTCCTGAAACAGCAAACAATCACGTCATCAAATTAAATTTTCATACGGACTGAACTGACAAAACGTTAACCCTCAAGCCCTGAGAAAAGCTATATCGTCGCCCCTTGCCCTATAAAATAAAATGTCATATCTTCAAGATTTTCAAAAATACCCTATGATATCCTATGCGACAAATAATAAATAAATATGGACAAAGCGTTGTGTCAATTTCTGATATTTCAATGTAAGTTTATCTTTGAATTAAGTTGGTTTGCATCTGCTACCCTCAGCAAAATAAACTCAAACGAGATTTTTCAGTTAATTCGAAATATCGATGCGTAGGCAGGATCTCGTATTTTAATAATGATCTTGATGATCATTAAAACAACGATTAACCCCATTCTTTCTCCCTTCTTGCAGAAGTTATAAGAGAAAACTATGCTGGATTGTTTCATTTGTTTGACTATTTCCTTCACTCCATCGGTTTACTTTATTGTTTGACAGAATCGATAGGCGGAATAGCTATACTTTATTGTTCTATTTTATTGTTTCACAGAATTGATAGACAGCATAGCTATACTTTGTTGTTCTACTTTATTGTTTCACAGAATTGATAGACAGCATGGGTATATTTCATTGTTTTACTTTGTTGTTTGATAGAATTGATATCTAAATATCACTAATGCTTCATCAAAAGCCTTACAGCAACTATTGTGCTTACACGGTGATCCTACCTGCACTGTCTTTTCCATGGCAATGGCCATCTTTCTTGTTGTACTTCCAACAACACGAGCATGTTCAACGCCACCTAACTCTGGTCTATAGTCAGATGAAATCATGTAGTGACAGGCAAGGTACAGCGAGTACGCAGGAGCAAGCTTGAAATGCACCGCAGCACCGTTCACTTCGCTAATAAGAGCAGCAAAGAATGCGTCTTGCGCGTCATCAATAAACTCCAAAGAGGCTGGCAGCAGCTGCATGCCTTGTTCCATAGATGCGTCAGGGGTCATATAAGCATCTCTGTCTAAAAGGTCTGGAGCTGACTGCTTGAATTGCATATCAACGACCCTCTTCTCATTTTCCATATTATCGTGACGTAAATCTGAAGAGCTTCTTGTGAAACCCTGTGAAAAGATTTTATCATAACTTTACTGCTGTTAGAGATTCAAATCCCCATAAAATCTATGTAGGTAACTTACAAAAACACATCATAAAAGATCCTTGATTCGTAGCTGGCTCTCTTTTTCAATATATAGTGAGGTGTTAAATTCACCGAAAACTTACAGTTAAATAAATAAACAGTTAATGTCTTAAAACAGATTTCAAACTTTCTTTCCCAAAAGATCTATTAATACGCTTTCTGAGATTACAAACCATTAAAAAAATGCTGACCTTTTTACGCTCATCATTGGGAATCGTCGCTTTTTTGTAACAAAGGATAGATAGACATTTGTACACACTTTAGGACATATATTTACAAGCTTTGGACAAACTTTGGACAACCTTAGGACAACACAAAACTGAGACTTGGGCCAGTCAAGGACATATATGACAATTAGGCGTTAAGAAAAAACTCAGGAAATATTTTCAAAAATTAATTCACCTGTGGAACAGTTTTCCTGACAGGACTCGAAGCAATGTCTCCATCAACGCCAAATGTCGTCTCAACAATCAACTCATCATCGACTTTGCTGCCTGGATCATTTAGAACTTGCTCTTTCAAAGCAGTTGGAAATGATGAGTTTTCTTCTCTAATGCCAGGGATGAAAAACTAAGTTAGTCGTTTTCAGAAAAATAAACAAGAGCTTTAGATAAGTCTCTGCAGAAATATGAGTATAAGAAGAAATCAGTTGAAACAACAAGAAACAACGAGAAATAAATGCCATCTTCCACCAGCACTTTTTCTTCTGAAAGCAGATCCCCTATTTAATGTTTTATGTGTTTTTAATCATGGCTAAAGATGAACATGAAAAACTGCCAAAATAAAGTTTAAATATCCGACCTCAAAATCAGAGTTTATTATTACATAAAAAATAATTCCTGTGTTTTCTGACAAAAATGGTTACATCGCTTTGCAACTAACGTTATTCTTCAATTATTCTAACGTTATTCTTCAGCAACTTTGAAAAAAATTTTGAAAAAATTTGTAATTATTACAATTCAAATCATGAAAATTATTCTTGCAATCTAATATATATACAACATAAAGTTTTACAGCTAAAAAACTGGCCCTGTTTAGAATACTACTGGTATTTGATTGATCCTTCTTAAGTGAGGAAATTTCCAGGGATATTCCTTCTGAAATACCCTTGAAGCTTTGCGTGATCGTTTTAAAGCAGAAGTACACTGCTGTTTAAGTAGTCTCTATTCAATAAAACAAGCAATCCAGCTAATACCATCCATTTGTTTTCAATAAGATTAACTCGAAAATGATGTTAGAGGATAAAATTGAAACGTCGCTCAACAATTAACTTATTATTGCTTAAGTTTCATTTTAAAATGTTATAAGAAGAATATTTTTATCGGTACTCCAGTTAATGGAAAATAAATTTTAAAAGATGTCCTAGAAAATGTTAATCAAATGACATTCATTAGCCCTTTCACTTGCGGCCCATTGACAACCAACGCAAAAAGTGATATTTTCAAGATGTAAGTGCGGGCAGAACTTATGTTAATTTCAGATATTTCAACGTTTCAAGTTTATAATCATAAATTAGGTTGGTTTGCATGTGCTACCCCCTGCAAAATAAAGCTTGCATCGGATTTGCCTGCTTAGTGTGAAATGGTTAATGCACGAAAAATAGCAACAAAATACCTTTCGCCATACTTCTGACCAATCATTTCCTTAGAAGGCTTCGTACGAGTTGGTGAAGCTTCTGCTTGGTCCTTCAACTGCAAAGAGCGTCCCTCTTTCCCATCATTAAATTCAAAGACCAAGGAATTTCCAAAATACACAACAGATCCATGAGTAATTATAAAAGTTTCAATAATTTCACTTCCATCAACGGCAATAAGTGCATCAGCAGAAGATGGCATTATGGTGACAGTACCCTCCATGTTTGAAAGAATGCAATGCTTAGGAAAAATATCAGGTGCATATAACTGAATATATTGTTCCGACAGAGGTGTTTTGCTGCTTCCAACAACTGTAACACCCGGCTCTATATGCAACGCTCTTGGTTTAAAATTTACAGGTGTTCCTTCAGGCAGTATTTCGGCCAAAAATGGAGCTACTTCCTCGGCATCTGTCTCACTGTGATGTGCCAGCCTTGCAGCAGCATTCTTGTCAGCATGTGAGTCAACCTTTTGCTTGGCTGGTTTGTTCTTTCTAAATCCAGCCACAGTGTATCTTTTGCGTAAATTGAATGTGAGAATGCCTCTGGATGAAGGCCAGCTAGATTGTATTGATAATGGACAGTCATCATCCCTTACGACCTTCTCTTTGCTTGGTCCTGGATTCTCTCCAGGTGGAATCATCGTCATAACCAAACAAAATTCTGCTGCATCCTCATTTTCAAGTTGAAATTTTTCTAGTGCATCCTTCACAATCTTGTCACTGGTCTGATGAATCGAAGCAAGAATGGTCTTATAAGGAACTTCAGGCTTTAGCGTTTCAGCAAAAATCTTCAAAGTGCCCACAGTTTGCTGCCCTTCATTGGTTTGAGATTCTTGCAAACGCTTCTGAAGTTTCTGTTGCCGTCTACGTTTCATAACAGCTTCTGGGTTAGAAATACTCCTCGTAAGACTCGTCTCTGGCAACTCATCGTAAAGTTCCTGGGCTATGGCTTTATCATCACGTCCTTTTTCTGGGTCTTTTGTTGCCCCTTGCTTTCGTTTCTTTTTTAGTTCTTTTTTCTCCCTTCTAGAAAGACGTCTCTTTAGCTGGCCATCTTCCTTTCCTATCTCATAAAATCTTGTGGATACTTTGGCACTTGCGCTCTTCAAAAGAAATCTTCCTTCTCTGTCATCTCTATGCCAACTCAGTTGAACTAACAGGGGTCTCTCACTTTTTCCAAGCTTTCTCGTATCTAAACAAATTTACATACCGTAAGAACTCAAGTAAGCCCTGTGGAGAGCTCAATCAAGTCTTATGGAGGGGAGCTTAATCAAGTCTTCTGGAGGGGAGCTTAATCAAGTCTTCTGAAGGGGAGCTTAACCAAGTCTTCTGGAGGGGAGCTTAATCAGGAGCTTAATAAGGGGCTTATTTAAAGTTTGCCTTCAAGAAAGATGCAAGCAGAATTTTACTTGCAAAAATGGAAAATTCTCAGAAAGATCGATGATCAAGATGTCAATGCATGATAAACTAAAACATTAGAATAAGGTAAGTGATAAAAATTAAATCATATGAAGAAACTCGAAAAAGGTGTGTAAAGCATTAAAAATGTTCTGAAAAACTTGTAATGGGTGTGTTTTATTGCTAAATGTTACGGATGATTCAAAATGTTACCTTCTTAAGACTTATTTGAGTGTGGGCTTATTTGAGTGGGGGGGGGGGGCTTATTCACGTTTTTACAGTATGTTAAATTTCTTCATATCAATGGTTAAATTAATTAAAAGTAAAGTAAGGGCCGATATAGTTTGGGAGCACAAGGGGAAGATCGGAATAGC
>JAYJMH010051080.1:0-13571 GCA_036873815.1 Phacellophora camtschatica | reverse complement strand
TTAAAAACACACACCCCTAAACTAGAGTGGCAGGGATAGCACTAAAAGATCGAAAAGATCTTGATTCCATAATGGTCACAGCAAGAAGAAGGACCGGTGTCGCCTTGCTTAGTTTAGCCTTGCGCTACGCAGGGCCCTCCTACACCTAGCGCAGAAACTCATACTTTGCGATAATAGCAAGTGTATGTGCCTGCAACTAAAACCGTGCCTGCAACTGAATGGCGAAATCAAGTTAAAAGTAACAAAGAAAAAGAGCATTCATCAGGTGTCTGTATAAATCTTTCCCTTCTTGTAAACGAGGCCACCATATTTTTTTTCTGTAGTGCGAATAGCTTTAAGAATGGCTACGGCGTGGTAAAACCCCGGACGCAAAACGATTCTTCTTTGCAAAGAATATTGTCTGTGCTTTTCTCAAAAAAACACACCAACTTGTTGATGTTGATCTCTAAAAGTTTGTAACTTGTTTTCTCCTTCTTTTGATAAACTTTAAACAAAATATTTGAAAACCTGGGTTGAAATTACGGCCTTAAAGTTAAAAAAAAAATATATTCAATGTATAGGTTTTTACTGCATGCCTACCTTTCTTTTTTGCCAGCTTCTTCTTTTGCTTGAAAGCCTTCTTATTTTGTTTGTTGGTTTGGACATTTCCTTCAATCACTTCCGTCATTTCTGTGTCCCTTTGAATTGCACTTTGTTTACTTTTAGCTTTCAAATCCATCTTGATAACCATGTCCTACAAAATATAACATACATATATGTCATAAAATTGTGTAATATGTTGTAAAATAAACAACCTGCTACAAATTGAAATCCCTTCAACGTTTGTGTTTGTATTCAAGAAGACAAAAGGTTCACGCTAAATTTCAGGAATTTCATATTCATGTTTGTTCATATGGTTCATGTTCATGATTGATTATGTGGTTCATGTTCACGTGGTTCATGTTCACGTGGTTCATGTTCACGTGGTTCATGTTCATGTTCATTTCAGGAATTTCATTTCAGGAATTTCAATTCAGGAATTTCAATTCAAGACTTTTTATTTCAGGAATAAACATTCCTGGAATTTCATTTCAGGAATGTTTGTTCATATTCATGTTCATTTTTAAAGAGGTTCATGTTCGTGTTTGTGTATGTGGTTCAAGTTCATTTCAGGAATTTTATGCTGACCTGTTAGTAACTACGGACCTGTTCCTTCTCAAAATAAACAAGCTAAGATATTAACTTCACCAATTCACCCCCAGATACCATGAATTTGTTTCCAATCCATATGTTCCCAAGACGAAATATAGAACACCCATGAAAATGCTTACAGAAAAAACCAAATTTCAAAAACGTAATAAGAAACGACCCAAGACAATTGATGAAAATACAAAAAATTTATTACAGACAAGAAAGAACCACGCCCTTCCCTTGTTACTGCTACAGTACAGGTTAAAAAAGAGTAGTATAACTGCTCCAGAACTAAGAATGGCCTATATATATATATATATATATATATTATCGTTAATATCGTTATATGCACCTCAACAATAAACATTATATACATGTTATATACATTAAGTGCTGGTGTACCTCAACAGCAGCTTGCTCTTTATCTTCTTCGATTGCTTCTTCATCCCCGCTCTCTTCCGCGACGGATTCACCAGACTCCTGAAACGAAGAAATCTTTGTCATGACAACAAAATATGAAAATATGACATTTTGTGTCGTTCATCAATGGGCCATAATGCATTTTCTGAGTTGGAAGAGTTAACCCTTTGTTAAACACGGTTCCCATATAACAAAAAAAGAATTCGTTGACCACGCCAAGTCTATCTTTTGTCTGCACAAGTTTCGATAACTTTCTGTACATTTAAACATGAAGCATAAAATAACTGGTTGAAAAAATGGCGACAAAAGAATAACAAATCAAACTTTCACGCCCGGTTTTATTTGCAAATTACAGGAAAATCCCATTCACGTTTCATTTGACACAGGGGGTAGCATTTTACAAACCAACTTAATTTAAAAGATAAATTTACGTTGAGATATCTGAATGTAGTTTTAATTCCTGTATGCAATTACGTTCTAAATATGTGACGCTTAACACTGTTTGGCAATAAACCATATGGCCCTTCGCGGTTATAAGGGTTTAACTTACAAGGTAAAAACGTTTATTTAAATTAATGTCCCAAAAACGAATGTATCCTACAAAAGGGAATATAATATCCCCCGAAACGGACATTTCCTCAAGAAATAAAACCAATTTAATTGAGTCACTTAATTCTTTTATGAAAAAGAAAACAATGCCAGAGTGAAAATCTATTCTAGACTGAGCCATATTCACGACTAAACGTTGTAGCTACATTCGCTGTGTAACTCCCACCCACATTATTTCATTAAAATCCATTTTGGTTCCTTTTCTAATGATCTTCGCATTTGAATTGTTGAGCTGAGCCAAAATATAGCCATTTTGTATGGGCAAATAAAAGATTCACAAATTTATTACTGGGCAAAAACGAGTACATTATATACAAGATTAGAAGTAAGATTTTAACACAAGTTAGGAAGTATTAAATAAGCATTTGAAATAAGTGCATAAACATTATAAACCCATAGAAGACATTACCATATCACCATCATCAGACTCGATCCCATCAAAATCGACTTGCTCCTCCATAGCAGAAGGTTTTCCAGGATCCAACACCAAAGCACCACTCATGGCATTAACCAAATCTACGAGAAAAAACCAACTATAATGATATATAGTAATCACAGTAATTACACGAGTTCGTTGTTTCCCCGTATTTTTATAGATTTGTAATCTTTCCCAACAATGTCAGAAAATCTCGATTCTTACCTTTCATGTCTTCTTGTTCCTCTTTTTCAATGGCTTTCTGCAAATGAGATCCAGAAAATAGAACTTAGTATTGTGTATTTAAACTGATTATAATGGCTTAAAATATGCAATGTTAGGTCCTGTTTTAACCCTATCACGCCCGGATTTATTTCCAATTAACTGGAAAATCCCATTTAAATTTTATTTTTTAGGGGGTAGCACTTACAAAAAAATTTAAATCAAGAGACAAACTTTCGTTGAAATATCTGAAATTTATCTAAAGTTTTGTCTGCATTTACCTCCTGCAAAATACGACAATTTATGGTATTTGGCAATGGGCCATATGGCCCTTCCCGGGGTGAAAGGGTTAATTTATGCGACGTTTTTTGAATTTTTTGATATTTTGAAGTATTTTCCATATTCATTCCAAATGTACAAAGGCAACTGTAAATAAATCACAATAAAAATATATACCGGGTGACCTCAAAAAAGTAGAAAAAAATTTTCCCGTTTAATTCCCTGTAGAAAAAAACAGCTGACTCGATTTGCATAATTTAAACGGTAAATTATCAAGCGGAAGAGGGAAGCAAATAAAAAATGAATGCCTCGATTTCAATGTGTTTTGACGATTTGGCACAGTTCTGAAGTTGAAAAATTTCAGAAAATCCCTCGGTTTTGGAGATATTAATGTTTGAAAATCCGAAAAACTAGTTTTCATCTAAGATAGCTTTTGACTGATTTACAGTTTGAATCATGTAAATCGAGCTAATGGTTGTTTTCCTACAGGTGATCAAACGTGTAAATTTTTTGGGGTTACCCGATATGGATTATTAATTTTTTTGCAACTTTATGATTTGCAATTTCAATTTCATTCCTATATATATGAATATACTCAGGCTATGCTAAATACTGTTTTGCAAAAAATTAGAAAGAAAGATTCAGAAAAAACTCGCTGCATAGCTTTGGATTTTTGCACAAAATTGCAGAAGTATTGTGAGTATTTTGATTAATTTATTTGGCATCATAAGAGAGAAAACTAAAAAGAATCTTTAGTTTGTGAAATGTATTGTTAAGACGTAAGGAAAGCGTGCATGGGTGTAGGAGCAGTATATACGTATGATAACGAGACTCCGAAAACTTGCACATCGATAGTTGTTTTGTCGAGTAAGATTCCCACCCACCCTCCTCCAGATAATCACAATAATTATATTAATAATTAAAAACGAAAATTATCCTCGCGAGCCCAGCTTGGCCTAGTTGCTGTCTGCACGGTGTGCTTACGTCTGCTCACAAACAACTAGACTGACCGATACTATACTATCATTAGAGACTCTTAAAGTAGAACTGTAAAAAGTAGACAAATAATATAGTTATTTGAGTTTGAATGAAATGAATTAGAAAATAACTTAAGTTAATATTAATAATAAGTTCAATGCTCGAAAGTATTTTTAACCGTACGAAAGTAGATCATTGAAAATAAATAGCTCGTACACACGAACATGACTTACCAAATCAAAACCAACCCCCCAGTATTGTACGATGGAAGATGACTCGTGTGTGCTGTCCACTGGTCTTTCTGGGGGTACTGTGTAAAATGTTATTTTACCACTGAAAATAAATTAAAATTCAAGCTGATTCAATTTCACGTTTGTAGAATACAATAATACAGGTATGGAAAAAATCAATTAACCCATTCACCTCGGTAAGGGTCATATGACCCAATGACAAACAACGTAAAACTTCATTATTTCACGAGGTAAATTCGGGCAGAACTTTATGTAAATTTCAGATATTTCAATCCAAGTTTATCATTCAATTAAATCTTTTCTAATTCAATTTCATTTATAGTATGTAAAAATTTCAATGTTAAAAAAAAGTTGCAAAATATTCGACCCCAGGAAACCAGAGCTTAGCTTATCACATAAATTAAGTTGGTTTACATGTGCTACGCCCCGGCAGAATAAAACTTGCATACAATTTGCCTGTTTAGCAGAATAAACCCGGGTGTCAAAGGGTCAAAAATATGGATTCTGCATAACGCCCAATGTACAACGCACAACGCACAACGCACAACGCAGGTGAAGCAAAGCTTATCTAGAGTACACAAAATAAAGCATAAGAAGTCTATGTAATTGTAAGAAACAAATATGTCAATAATGAGTGAAATACCAGATTACAACAAACCCGAAAAACTGGTTTGCTTATAAGATTAAAGATTATAAGATTCAAGTAACAATCAGTGATGATTTTTTCATTTGATGACTAATAGAGATTGGTTTTATTTTATAGCCGAGTTTTGTCTGGTCTTATGCTCAAGTGAATTTTGAAAAATTTAACAACTTTTTAAAAACGTTTCAAAATCTTCAGAATAAAAACCACGACAATGAAAAAATAAAGCACCGCCTGTACTGCATTGCTATCATTGCTATCGAACCATTGAAAGAATAAAGCTCTGCAACACTGCAACAGAGCAAACATTTCTATCCGGTGTACACAATACTACGCAACCTTGTTTTGAATTGATCTAATGACTGTTTTGGCGCCAAATACCCAGGCCTCGTGGAATATATTTCGATGCCTCGATGTATATTTCAATGCCGCGATGTATAATTCGAATAATATTATTCTAGTTTCTAAAACAAATATTTACATTTAAGAAACAAATCTAATTCGAATATTTACATTGATAAAATATAATATTTATGCGCCTGGGAACCTTAGATATGCCCAAATGTGCCCGAAACAATTTAAGAGTGTTTCTATGATCTTCAACTATGATCAACTATGACCTTCAACTCAGAGCTATCGAATAGCACCTACAACAAAAAATGTCCTACGATCCTTACCAGCACATGTGACATTTAAGTATTTGGTGACGGCAATAACTATTTATGATCTCAAAATCTATCGACAAGTCCAAGTTTACCATTTATGTTGTGAAAACAAAATCTTATAAGGCTATTGTAACGTATTTCGTCCTTTCAGTGCTGTTTTTGTTGTTGATAACCTGATGACTGTATCTGATTAATATATGATGAAAAAACAGCATTATGTATGTCAAATTTAAGATGACAGTTTTCTCAAATTGTGCTGTCTTTTTGGTAAATTTTGAATAATATCAAATTTTCAACAAAATGTGCCTGCTGCTGGTGCCTGACAGCAGCAAAAAGAGAAAAAATTATCGTGGGATTTATCGTGGGACCTGTCGTGGGATTTATCGTGGGATCTGTCATGAGATTTTCACAACGCTTGAATAGGGATTTATCGTGGTCTGCAGATACCATTTGGAATACGAAAGTCACAACGCTCCAATAGAAATCCAGCAAAATGTAAATAACGAGACTTTATTCCTTCATGGTCGTGGTAAGATTTTCAAAATAATTCTTCGTATTTCCTTTTGAAAAATGTAAACATAACTTACCTATTCCAGTCTTGCAAGATCGATTTTGCTGCAGCGGTCGTGTCTGGAAGTCCACCTAAAAAAATTGTTTTCATTCTTAATTGCATGAAAAACTGTAACGCGAGAAACGGCGAAACATTTAATCCGTTACACAAGGAATTAAAGAGAGTCAACGTATAAAAAAGTGGCGCGATGCTGCATCTATAAATAGGCAGCCAATCAAATTGAAAAGCTCCTTTGTAGTTGGACATTCCATGGGATTATTGGTTCAACAGACCATTCCGAAGAAAATGGCGGTGAGGGGCTTTTTCCCATGATTCATTGCGTTTAATATATGAATCATTAACAGTTCTATAGGCGTTCGATCATCGAGCGCAATGAATCTCGGGAAAAAGCCCCTACCGCTGTCTTTTTCGGAAAAGTTATTTTCAGATTAGCTGAATTTATGTCCGTTCATTCTCTATAAGCAGCTTGAAAATTAGCAATCTGTACAAATTTAAAACTATAAAATTTTTGCACAGTGTTCACCATAATGACGAAAAAGTACACCAAATTTTCAAAATATATTTCCAAAGAAATAGAAAGAAATATGACTATGAGACAGAAATCACTTCCAGATCCCATACCTTAATCTTGGGTTGCATGGAGTTTAAACTACTGTATAGTATTTGTATTTTTATCAATAAGTTTTACTCCTTCGAAGGTGTCCCTTCGCATCTGAACACAACCACGTTGATTTTCCACAATCTGCAAAGCTATACAATCCAATCCCAAATTAATCTTTGTGCGACAGGGGAAATTTTGTAAAACAATAGATTGCGGTTTTAACATGACAATGCGATTTTTCAACGTGAGGAATAGATTTCAATACCTTCAACGCAGCCAAGCAAATCATAATAAACGAAGTCATTAACTTTTGCTGTCCTTGTTTGTTTTGATTTGCTTGGGTGCATTTAAAGTGTGAAATCTATTCTTTCAAAATGCAAATATCATTGTCATGTTTGAAACCGCAATCTTTTGTTTTACACAATTTCCCCCTGTTTGTTTGTGCTGCATACAACAAGAGCAGATTTCGTAACAATAGTGAAATTGACAAGCCAATTTCGAAGCGATTAGCCATTCAAGACAAAGCGAATACTCTCAAGCAGAAAATCAAAACATGGCTTTGCTTGTTTTGATTTTCTGCTTGAGAGAATTCGCTTTGTCTTCGATGGCATATTGCTGTGAAATTGGCGTGTCGATTTCACTATTGTTACAAAATCTGCTTTTGTTGCTGTAAACAATTTGATCTTTTGTTTTGGTTAAAAATTTTACGTAATGCAAACGAAGTACCTTTTCTTAGCTTTCCAAGTCTTCTTGCTAAGTGCGATAAGAACTCAGTAGCATCTCCATAGTCTGGGATGCAGTATTTTTCCATTATCTGCATTGGAAATGAATGTGAGTGAATACAACATTCAAATCAACAAAGAAAACTTTTTCATTAGTTGTGCTTACGTCATAAAATAATTGGTCTCGCCCGTGAACGGATAATCGCCCTGAATGGATCACTGCCTTGTTTAGCGTTAACTAATTCTCTTGACGTTTTCTAAAAATTACAAAAGATTTTTATACTTATTGGAATTTCATAATTTTGAAAACAAAGCTAGCACTGAAACGACTTTTATTTCCAAAAAGGTAAAATCTGTTTCACTTCACCTGGTTTTTATTGCATCGACGAAGAATGGCTTCAACTGGCATTACAAGATCATTCAATTGATCTACCTAAAAAAGAATGTAACTTCCGTTATTATATTTGTTTTCCTCCCCTTCGAACAAACACTGATTTTTTTTACAAAATTCCATGAACCAAAATAATTTTACGCCACTATTTGTCAGTGGCAAAAACCCCGCGATATCCAATGGCAAGCCACACTTGACGAGAATGTCCAAAAGTTCAAAACACTTTAAACTTGAAAATTTATCATACCTATTTCACATTTCAATGAATGCTCTAAAATCTTTAATTTGATGTGATTTTAATTTGATTTAATTCTCTTCCAGAAATACCTCTCCTTGAGGAGCCTACCCACTGTGGCCATAAGCAAAGAAATAATGGCACTTATGCCTAATCAAGACGCCGTGCCACAGTAGGGCCAGGCTAGGAAATTTCTGGCACAGCATTGACACGGCAAACTTTCTGTATCAGGATTTTGGCTTGAGCTGAAATTCAATTTTGACTCGGATGTCGAACCAGTGCCGTGCCAGTGCCGTGCTAGTGCCGTGGAGGAGCTATTCTTCCACGGCGCGACTCTGGCACAACATCTGAATTAGGTCATAAAATCTCAAAACTCGTTCTACTGTATAGTCTATTAAGAAGTTAGTGGTTGCACAAACGATATCAAATTAAGGATTGCTAAGGAAAGTCGAAGTGTGAAATAAATTAGATAAATTCTCAACTCAACTTTGAAAAATTTTAAATAATCGTAAGCTTGTCAATTGCTGACCATTGAAAATGGCGGATTGTTGCTACCCAAAAAAATGGCGGATTCCATCCGGAAAGAGCATATTTAAGATCTATAACATAACTTAGCACTCTTGACCCCCTGAAAATATACTGTTTTGAGTTGCTTATCAACATGCATACATATGACCCTTCCAAAAATAAGTACCTTGACACAGTTTCTCAAGATAATTTGCGCATCTGTTGATCCAGAAGCCATAACAATTCCTGGACTGTCCAATAACTTCACATGCTTATCTAGAACAACCTCCTGCATATTCCTTAAAAAAAATGTAAATTAATTTAACAATAAATACGTGTTAAATAAAAGTTTTAGTTTTAAAAATAGTTGTAACGAACTTGTTTTTTATTAATAAAATTAAAAAAACCAATAAACAATTTTTAATTACTTACACTACACTACTTTCAATACAACCAAAATTCTTAGTAATATCAACAAAAGACAATCTAAGAAGCCCTAAGAATTTTTTGACATCAGAAATGAGAAGACTTTTCACTGTGAAAGGACATTTTCAATTCCTTACTATCTCATCGGAATGAATTGTGAACCGATAGTTTGAGTAGAAGTCCCCGAGGATTTTTTCACATCACAAGCAGAAAAAAGTTTTCCACTTTAAAAATTCACTTTAATTCTTTAATATCGGAATTTCGTAGATACGGAGCATGAACCTATAGTTTGAGTAGAAGTCCCTGAGGATTTTTGACATCAAAAATAAAAAGAGTTTTTACTGTGAAAGCTTATTTTCAATTCCTTATAGTCTCATCGGAACTCTTTAGATACGAAGCGTGAACCGATAGTTTTCACAAAAATGTAGGTATATTTATATGCAACCATTGGTTATTAGAGGTAACTTTGTTTGCAGAACCTAATTCTCAAAATTTCGTAATTTGGGAAATGGCAGTAAATTCGCAATTGTTTTTGTCAATAACCGAAGAAACTCACGAGAAGCCCAAAATAAACCGTTCTTACAGAACTGATTTTCAAGAGGTCCCCATTAAAAGAGTGCAATGATTACATGCTAAATTAAAAAGCAGAAAAATTACTTCAAAGACATTACTCTGAAACCAATAGGAATTTAAATGACTAAAAACATTTCTATATCTGAATCATCTGAAACCTTGCCATATTTAACCATGATTTAACTAATTCAGAATTATTTTTAAAGAACTCTCAGCAAAAACCAACCAAATTTCCCTCAAATTTGTCAAAACAATGAATGAATTTACGATCACAGATATACAATGTTTATGTTTTCGCATTACGTAAACAGAACGAAGTAAACTCATTATTAGTTCATTCCTCCTCCCGAAACCACCGCTACACCAACTGACTGAAGCGACAACAACAACAACAATGAGCGAAAGTACAGGGAACTTATGTAATGAGTTTAAGAACAAAGCAGCACATAAAAAATATACAATTCTGACCAAAATTGCCAAGGGAAACAGAGGCGAATCTTGTAACAATAGTGAAATTGACACGCTGGTTTTAAAGCAATTATCCCTTAAGAACAAAACTCTCTCAACTGAAAAACGAAAACAAACAATGTTGCGGAGGTGTTTTCATTTTCCAGTTGAGAGAGTTTCGTTTTGTTCTCGAGGGATAATTGCTTTAAAACCAGCGTGTCAATTTCACTATTGTTACAAAATTCGTCTCTCTCCCGCGGGGATATTCTCACAATGACGCACTGCGTTCTATAGTAGAATGAACAGCTGAGTCCATATAAATTCAATCATCAATATCTGTTGTTTAACCATATATCCTTAAAAGTCTTACTTCGTGAATCCTGGTGTTGATCCAACTCCACATGCTTTGCATCTTTTTAAACTGTTTATGACGCTGAATAAAAAATGCAAGACACTTGCATTACAATTTCTTTTATAATTATTGTACGTCCTCGAAATGGCCCCCCTCGAATAAGCCCCTGCCTTCAGACTTAAAATTTTTCATAAGCCCTCCTAGAATTAACCCCCTCGAATAAGAATCACGCTCGAATTAATCCCCACATAAAAACATCCTAAATTAATAAGAAATTTAATTTTTTTAAATATTTACACAGTTTCAAAATATGAAGGAAAAATAAGCGATTAATAAAACAACTTTTTCGAATATCATAATACCCCTAACTAGAATGGCAGGGATAACGTCGAAAAGATCGAAATGACCTTAATTCCGTGATGGTTCCTTTCGGAGGTGTACATACACAGTTTCAAAATACAAAGGAAAAATATGCAATTAATAAATGCATAACGCAATTTTTTTAAATATCATAATACCCCGAACTAGAATGGCAGGGATAACGTCGAAAAGATCGAAATGACCTTAATTCCGTGACGGTCCCTTTTGGAGGTGTGCAGTAAAAGAGAAAATAGATATTAATCCTAATAAAATTGGGGGAAAAAAAGCATACGGGTAAAATTAAGGTGTATGCCAACTCCGTCTTCGTTTTTTAGTACATGTTTCATAAAACAGCTTTTAATTCTGTGTTTAAAAGAATTTATTTTTGGTTTTATTGAGTATAACCCAGTGAGTAGAAGTTAGATTTTGGCAAACAAAGTATCAAATTTTAAGTTGAAGCTTAATACACCAACGCCAAGCAAACAAAATTAGTTGTCAAAATGTCAAATCAGAAGCTCCTACATTGCAGCTTTGCAAAGCATCAAAGTCTGTAGAGTTATATACAAATTTTACACATGAATTTGTCACAAACACAACGTCTTATTTTCTTTCTAAATTTTTAAAAACTATTGGCAGTTAATAGGATAGTAAATCTGCACAGAACAATTATTTTAGGAATTAAAAAAATGCCTTACCTGCTTTTCCCAACATTAGGATAGCCTAAAATGAATATAAAAATTCGTCAAAAAACAATTTGAGTTAGCTGTTGACATTATCATAAGGAAGTGCTGCTTATGTCGTAAACAGGATAAGGTTTGCATCCAATTACAGATGGAGATCAGGAAAATTTTATATTTTAGAATTAATTTGTTTACGTTGTGGGTATGGCCAAACAATTTGTAAGCAGTATCAGTTAGTTCTTCTTGGGAAACCGGAGATCAGTAAAGAGGTTTACGTCCAGGAAGCAAATGCGAATTTTGTAACAATAGTGAAATTGACACACTGGTTTCAAAGTGATTATCCTCGAGAACAAAGCGAAACTCTCTCAACTGGAAAATGAAAACATCTCCTCCGCAACATTGTTTGTTTTCATTTTTCAGTTGAGAGTTTCGCTTTGTTTTCGAGGTATAATTGCTTTGAAACCAGTGTGTAAATTTCACTATCGTTACAAAATTTGCCTTTGTTCGTCCAGGATTATTTCTAGTACGAGTACGAAGCAATTGAATTTAAAATTTAAGGAATAAACTTGGGAAAAATTTGTTCCTATGGGGTATCAGAAGGGTGTCCTTTTCAAATCTATAATAACAGAGCAGATATTGTAACAATAGCGATATTGACAAGCCAATTTCAAAGCGATTATCCAACAAAAGAGGTTATTCTCTCAAGAAAGAAAATCAAAACAAACAAAGCCATTTTCTGCTTAAGAGAAATCGCTTTGCCTTGGATGCATAATCATTTTGAAATTGGAGTGTCGATCGATTTCACTATTGTTACAAAATCTGCCCCTGTTAAAATGAATTATTTGTCGTTGTCATTTGGGAGAACAAGCTCAAGACAACAAAAAGGGAGGAAATTTGCATGATATAGCTTTGATGTGACAAAAGAATCCTTTATAGCTTTGATATGACAAAAGTTCGATGAAAATCAGGTTCAAAAACTATTTTATTTCAGTTGCAAAATCTCTTTTCAAAATGCATTTTCATCCTTGTACTCGCGCTTGAATCTAAGCTTGAATCTGGTCTTGAGTCTAAGCCTCCATAGTATTGCACATGCAGCCTTATAAAGCTTCCATGAGGTGTTCGCAGAATTTCAAAATAATAATAACAAAATAACTACTTACCGACAATTCCAACTGTAATTGAAGTTTTGATGTCTTTGTTTCTACAATAGTTGCCTAGCAGTTTAAGGAGCGTGTTTGCACCGACTGAGCCAGTGGAAGAAAGCACATCTTTGGAAGCATGAGATACGGGCATTTTGTTTTGGGCCTGAACGAGAAAATTGTTATGAGTCAAAAATTAACCTTTTCCAATCAATACAGGCAATTTCTAAGTTCTATTTTGCAGGGGATAGCACATACATATGAACTGTGTTGAAATATCTTAAATTAATATGAAGTTCTACCTGCATTTACCTCCTGAAAATATGACGTTTTACATTGTTTGTCAATGGGCCATATGGACCTTCCCGGGGTGAAAGGGTTAACATCAGATTAAGATCAGTAAAATGCGTCGCTTTTACGAGCGAACTGCTTCTGGAGTATACTGTTAAACAATTATAAACACAAATTACACTTTTTCTTTTCAGAAATTCGAAAAATGAAACAGTCTAGCAATTTATGGTTTTAAATACCAGTTTCTGCTTCTGTGCTTGCGTAGATGCCTTAAATGCTAATGTTGGCAGTTCGTTTCTGAAATGTTTCAGCCATTTTTCAACAATATCTTTCGGGACCAGGTCTACAAAAATAAATTTATAACACTTTCAGCGATCAAATGATTTCAAACAACAGCGAGTTCTCAGAAAATATATACAACACATTCAGAATATATATATACAATATGAAAGTTCGCGAATTTTCAAAACTTCGATGTAGATGAATACTGTAAGAATTCGATTAGGCCCCCCCCCTCTCGAGTGAGCCCCCCCAAATTTTGTCAAAACAGACGTCGAATAAGCCCCCCTCTCGAATAAGTCACCCCCTATCAAAGGTCGAATTTTGAATAATCCCCCCCGCGGC
>JAYJMH010051069.1:0-13571 GCA_036873815.1 Phacellophora camtschatica | reverse complement strand
ATAAAAAGGAGAAATAAATAGAAGTAAAGAGACAGAAACTAAAGTCAAAAAAGAACAAGACACAATGCTATCTTAGACTCAACAGAAGCTACGAGCTATGAACATGGTGCATTTAATGACTTTTAAAACTTTTTTATTGCCTCAGTCATGGCATCAAATTTGAATATATGTTTTCATTTAATATTTCTAGTCTAAGGGGGGTAAAGCAGGCATTTTTTACAATCAAATGGTAATGTTTTGGTCTTTTTAATTGACATAAACGGTTTTGTAACTTAAAATGCTGTTTTCCCGTAAATGGCGATTTTTGCACAAAAAACCCTAAAACTTGAGAACCTGTCATTTTATAAACTCCAAAATTGGTGTGCACAACCCAACCTGGGTTTTCTAAAACCCTATGATTCATTTTTTTGCTAGGTATCTCCTGAAAAAAGATATGCCACTCCAAAGGTAGCACTTTTGATGGTCATCTTTGAACGTCCGCCATTTTGAATTTGATTAAAATTTTTTAAAAAGCCGTCATAGCATTGTTGAAAATGTTGTCAAAAAGTGATTTCCTGAATATCTATCACTTCACCTTGATGGTTTATGAGTTTTAAGGTTTTTAATTGAGGTAGTACCAAATTGAGATACCTAAGATCTTCTTTTGTCTCCAGTTGTTAAATTTCTATTGTTATGCAAATTTGCTTAATTTTTTAATTTTCTAACACTTCAGTCAATACTCTTTGCAGTGATGCCAAACATGTATTGTTTATGTCTAGTTATTGCTGCCATATTTTGATTTTTAAAATGCCATCTAAAACACTCATTTAGGTCAAAGGACTCCCTTAAGTGAGTACATAAACAAATGGTAATTTTGCAAAACAGAATTGCTGAAAAAATTCGATGCCAATATCAAAGTTAAATTGTAATAACTTCTCGAGCAATTTCTCAATAATTTAAATGAGTTAAAATTAAAAATTCATATACAATGCCAAATAATTATTTCTTGTGCGTGAGTATAAATTACAAAATATTACACTACTGAAAGATCTCATTCCTCAACAAAAGAGATTCACACATCAGCGCAAAATTGTTTGGATATACAATAACAGGTAAACAAAAGAAAATTTTTGAGATTACCATATTTTCCCAGAAATTAAATCTTTATTAAGCAGATAAATAAACTTTGCAAACTACGTAAAATAATTTTAACTGCACAAACATTGTTACTTTCTATTTACAAATATATAATTTATGAAGTATACCGGTATCCCAAAAAATAGGTTTTATTAAGGCTAGTGCCGAGAATATCGCTTAAATCTGTCAAAAAATTATTTTTTCCAGTAATCCTCTATAGTTACCTTAAAAATTAAAATCTAGTTAGTTGATATTGGTTGTTTGAGAATTGAGATAGTAACATTTAAATTTCAAATTTGCCTCCCACTTAAACCGAGAGCTTTTAATTTTGGCCTACGCTCTCAAAGGATCGTGTTGTAGGATTTTTAGAATTACGGCGGTGTTCCAGGCAACATTCTTTGTTTTTGAAAACACTTCAGAACAATGATTCTAAAAGGAATCTTGAAAAGCAGTTTTCAATGACTAAATATTTTGAAAACCAAAACTGATGTTTAATTTGTGGTGAAAATGCAGAAAAAGAGAATGCACAATTCATAGTGGCTACATCCATAAATAAATGTCTAAATTTTATTTTTGAGATTTCTTTCTAAATGGGTATTCAAGCACCATAAAAATGATTTTGTAAAAGGCTATAATTTAGGAGATCCAAAAAGGCAGTTTAGACCAAAATCTAGACCCCTGGGTTTGAGGTTGGAGGACAATTTGAACTTTCAGAATTAATCTCTCGATAATAAAAGACTATGTATCCATTTTTAATCTGACTATCAAGAACTATCTTAAAAAGCTGTTACAATTTTTAGCCTTCATTAAATGTAACAATTGTTTTGGGACACCCGGTAGATCAAATATAAAATATGTATATATATATTATTTTGTAGAAGAATTATAATTATGTAAGTTCTATATATATTTATCCATTAGATCAATTACAATTATGCAAGTTATCTGCTGGGCGTCATAGCACTGGATTGAGTGATGAAGATTGAGTTGTAGGGGGTATCTCTGCTAGACTTGAAAAAATAGATTGACATCCTTCGTTTAAATGCACTGAAAATTAAATGACATAAGCATCAGAAGACATGCCAATTTTAGATTGTTTCAAAGTTGCAAAAGGCAAAACAATACGTTTCAAACAAAACAATACTACCTTCAAATGGAGCAATTTCATGTTTGTTGACCACAGTCAAATTTAATGCCTTCGAAAAATATTTCTGTTTACATGTGTACGTTAAATTAAATTTCAGAGATAAATGTAAATCATCAATTAGTAAAAGAAGCAACCTGGGAATTTCAATGGAACGGTTTTAATAAAATTAGTTGCAGAGAATAATGGTTTAAGTTAAATTTACCTTTAATTTCTCTAGGACAAATTTCTTCATCGACAAAGGTTGATTGTTCTGTGTTATGTTTCTTTGTGCGACATATTTTGCTAAGTCTGTAAACAAGACCCATGTGGTTACAGAAGAGTACAGCATCGAAGCAGATAACCAAGAAAGCAAACTCTGCCACCAATACATATATCCAAAAGGCAGTACTTCCTACAAAATTATCTGTAACAAAAATGCAATTAGAACTATTTGCAAAATATATATCGACAATTACAAGAACTTCATAATATCGAAAACATGGTGATCCAACAAGTGTTTATATGTCTGACAAATTACCAAATTTGCTTTTGCAAAGATGCGAAAGAATACATTGTGGATCAGAAACGAACGTCAAATTATTTATTGATCCTTTTGAATGTTTTTTGAAAGATCCCATTCTAGGAAAATGCAAACAACATTCTTACTAAATGAACAATTTAGGTCTTCTAAAACCTTGCATCTTTAATTGGCATAAAGTAAAACATCCTAGTGTTGTAGTATGGATGATATAAATATTACAGCTGTTCGATTTGGGATTTTTCTTCACCCATTGGTAGATTAAATCGCCAGTCAACTTTGGAGTCTTTAGATTTCATGCATGTTATCAAGGTGTTGTAAGTAAGCATCAATATATTTCACATTAATTGGTTTGCGTAATTTGTATTATTGCTAAGAATGAAGCCTTACTTTGATCCAGAATATAATTTGCTGTTTGTTTTCTAAATTTAGATCGACATTTGCATTGTGATGAAATGAATGTCCCACCAATAGATTCACACTTTGCCTTTCTTCTCGGCTTGCATTGGCATAAGCACGTTTTCTTGTCAAAGGCATATCTCCTACTATCTGTGCATGTTACCACTTTATTGCAAACGCAGCCACAGCGTGATCTCTGCCACCTAAGGAGAAAAGTGTTTTGTTTATCATTAAAGCAAACTGAGATTGAAGCTTATCATCAAGTCACAAAACCTTCTTATTTACGTCTGGTTATCTGCATATTTGACATGAATAGAACAACTTGGTGATCTTCAGCATACTAATGAAATTTCACTTGAGTACGTAATTTCAAGCAATAATTTTTAAACTGAATTTCGTCATGTTGCAATATATAGTATATCCAATAAAGTTTATAAAAATCATAACACTACTAATGGTTGTGTTATGTTACAATGTCACAAGAGAATGAAATACCTCTTAAAAGGGCCACAAGACATCCCGGCAGGTGGATTTGGGTGGTTGCAATTACAGCTGCAAGTTTCTGAATCATACGTATTGGGATATGGACACATATCTTTCTTTACTACACATTCTGGCTTGCAGCTCGTGTGGTTCGTCAGCTGAATTTCCTCAGTTATGCCCATATCAAATCTCGAAACTGTGAGACTTATTGTTTTTTCAGTAGCAGGCACGCACTGGAACTGAGTTGGTAAAAGTGTCCCACAAGAGCCATTACATCGATGCAAACTAACGAAGTATGGATAAAACAGTGGTAACGTTGGTACAACAGCTGGATAAGATTTGCACATCACGTTATTTAGGGCTTGAGCTGCGAAAATAATAAAGAAACTTTTTACAACAATTGTTGAGAAAATGCTGAAATTTCAGTAGCAAAATCTATTAACTTAATGGTATTAAAGTCAAACATTGGCGATAGTCAGTAATATTCGTAATCTTGCAAGCAAACTTCAGTAAATTTGTTGGAAAATATGCTGTTGTAAACATTTTTCCACTGAAATTCGAATCTTAGCTTTTACAAGACAGGTTTGATAGAGGTTCGATAAATCCCTCCGACATAGCCAACATAGTATTATATTTCTTTATTAACTGTTTGTGAAGGTTCTGACTGTTAAAGGTCCAGCAAAAGTTTAAAGATTTTGTCCATCCATCTTTTTAAGTCGGCAGGGTAATTCAAAAATGCAACCGTCGTTTGTTAACGGAATTTGGCTGTTAATTCAGACCCTCACCCTCCTTACCTTAAGGGATATGAGTTGTTATGGTGCATGAAGTTTTCTGTTTATTTTAGGTTTTTTGTTATTGATAAAGTACACAGCTAAGTAAGCTATACCCGGCTCGAAAGCTGTAAAGTAAAGCCTAGAGCTCAAGGAATATTTTTGTCACTGAGGACGGCGATATTTGTCTTTCTTTGAGAAAAAATCTTTGCCACGAGCATACGCAACGATTGTTATCGTTGAATATCATATTTCGCGTGCGCTCCTCCCAATGGCTTACCAAAGGCTTGGGATTTTGGCGGATAATTTATAAAACAATTTGGGGGCCCCTAGAAAGATAAAAACAACAGGAGGGCAGAAGGAGGATTATTATATTGTTAAAAGAAGAATTTCGCCTTTTTTCTTTCAGAAAATTCCCATTAAGAAATATCGTAAGGTCATCGCACAGCTTTGTTTTGCCTGCCACAACTCTTATTTTTCCAGGTACCATACTTCTTCTTCAGGTATTTTATTTCTAATGACTTCAGCGATTAATAGCTAATGACTTCCTACTTCAAAGATTTTCGTCGTCGATCACCACACACAGTACCATTTTTGTCTTTCGTCCTCAGGGCGGGATGAAAAAAATATCAAATATTAAAAATCTGTTGCTGACAATATAAATCTTTGGTCTTTGACTACGACAACAGCTGATTTTCATCGTCAGTGCCAAAATGTCCGTCCTCGACGACAAAATCACCCGTGTGCGCTTAATCCTAGCCCCCCCCCTCCCAATCTGGAACAGCTTCCGATGGCACTGAGTTGTCACCGATTTACATCAGAGTAATAATTGTCACTATCATTTTATATATAGTACGCAATCAGCATACTCAAAATATTATTTTGTAATAGTTGGTATTAAATAGCTGCAGTGCTATTGTTACACCAACATTAAATAAATTGAAATTGAAAATGAAAAAGATGAAATGAAATGAAATTGCGTGTCTAAAATTTCTGGGTGTTTATTATGCACTAAAATGTACCCATATTGAAGCATACCCATTGCAATTCAATACCCTCAACATGATCACTCAAACACTACTTTAAATCAGAGTTCCACAGAAAATTCTCTCTCGAAAATTTAACCCAGCTGTCCTTCGAACTTTCTCTTTTCCTAGCCTTTCACATACAAAAATTATAAATTAAAATGTTTTTCACAAAACGGCATTTTTATAGGTTATTACAGTATTTGTGACTTTTACTGAGGATTAATATTATTAATTTATTATTAATGTAAATTTTATAAATATTATTGTGCGTTTATAGAAATAGATTAATGTATACAATTTTTTTTTATAAGAACTAACTATAAGAACATTGAAGCTCAAATTGTCAACAACAAAAAAACGGCAGAAAAAACTGGTCACGTCATAAAATGAGATAAAATTAAAGAAAAAACATCTGCCAAAAAATTAGAACATTTAAAGAACATTTGAGCCTCAAATTCTTAGAAATGTATGAACATGATAACATGACTCTGTTATCTGGTTCTTATTAAAAAAAAGGGTATAACAGAAAGTTTTGTTGAATGTTTTGAAAATATTTTTGCACTGTCTATATAGCGCTCAGTGTATTTTCAGAACAAAGTTTAAGCAGCAATGTATTTGAATTAGGTTTTAAATAAAATTCACTAATTATTAAAAACTTTTTTCCATTGTTGACAGACACATCCCAGCAAAATGTGAACATAATCTTTCAGCAAATTTTAGCCTGCGTGCAGACTCTTTCAGAGTGCGTAGGCTAATAAATTATGTAAAATGTGAAACATTAATATTACAGCTGACAAGAGTGCAATCTTTCAAAGAAAAGATTGTCTTGTGTTCTGAAGAAAGACACAAAGGCTCCCAAGGCACAAAGCTAAATTATACTACGATGCACCACGTGTATGACTATGAACAAAGGTTAGTTTTATTGCACCTTCCGGCCTTTACCCCCACTCATACAGGTTTATTTCCTCGAAAATAGATACAAAATTATGAAAATACAAAGAATTCTAAGCCTAAACAGGCGGGATAATAATATAGCATCACCTGAACATTTATATTTTCAATCTAAATCTTTTTATCAAAATCTAATTTTCTCCTCGATTAAAATATCATTTTTAAATATGCTCCTCGTTTTATTGAATTGTATTTGATATCTGTAATATTATTGAATGTTTAATTGTAACTATCCTATTAATTTGAAGAAGCACATTTAAAACATGGAGTGATTAATGCACAGTCGGGCTTGATTTGATGTCATCTGAAGAAAACAAACAACAGTCAACGGTCAAAACGAAGAAAGCTTAAAATATTGAAGAGTCATGAAAATGTTGATCAACTTACTGTATGCCGCGAATGAGTGAAATATGAAGATTGCCAGAAATACTTTAAAATGAGTTCTAAACTCCATGTTGGATGTTCTTTGTTCCTGTGTGATTCTTTGCTCCTGCAATTAAAGATTAATTTGAAAAACGTTTCTCATAAATATATAAATTTGTTTTCCATCGGTGAATTGCGAAACGGGAACAGGAAATACGTCAATTCGTTCCTCCGAAACCATCTCGATAATCCGGAACTGATAAAAAATTGGAACATATGGAATAAAGAAGGGCTTAACAATGTGTGATGTGTGGATTTTTGAAAAGGAAAGAACTGAAAATATACTGAACTTCCAATCATTTCAATGTTTGAAAAATTCAAAAAAGATAATTTATAGTTTCAATTCAAAACAGGTTTTCATTGTCCATTGTTGACTAGTAGAGAGGGTGAAAGTAGATATTGATATTATCACACATAATATATAGCCCATTGTGACAATTACATTCATATATCCTATCCAAAACCAAAATGCCAAAAAGAACTTGGTTTCTTAATTAGGAAAGAGAAAATAATTTTCGGGGTGGTGTATGACTGCATGTAGACTCCCTCCGAGGAAAGAACAGAGTGGATGGCTTTGTCTATTGCATAATCTGATAAAATAACTGAAGTAAACTAACTTATAATAATAATATAATAATATTTGTTTAATGTTGGCGAAAAGGTCTAGCTAACTCAGCTAGTTAAGGCCAATTATTTACAACATATGTATGTAAGTAATTTTATAAAAAACATAAAATAAAAGTTCTACATAATTTGCAAAGTTTCTTAGAGTTAAAAAATTTGCAAAGTTTTTTAGAGTTGTAATACTGTACTAGTAAAGTTTCTTAATCGTCCAGAGCCTTTACTAGTAAGTTTCTTATACACGGGTTTCTTATAAAAAAAAATACTTGTAGCAAAGACAAAGATAGGGTTAAACAACAACAAAATAACGAAATCAAATAGACAGTGCAGAATTTCAAAAAACAATCTCGAATAGGTTCTTGATGGAAAAGTAAATGTTGAAATTTTTATAAATTTAATGATCATTTAAAGTCTGATCAATTCCGTATTCCACAGATCCTTGCATTCTATTCCATTTTGTGTTCCGTTTAATTTATCTGAACTGGTCTTGCCGCTTGTGGCCAAAAATCCACTTGTGGTTACAGAGTGGTCACCATTGAAACTATCATAATTATTATAAAGCATTTTTCAGACTTTCAGTCCATTTCAGTACGTACAGTAAACAGCATTTAAAAAAATTTATATCACAGTGTGTCATTATTAGTGTGTGAAAATTGTAAAAGAGAGAGAGAGAAAATAAAACGATTAAATATTGTACAGGCACGGCAATCTCACCTTGTTTCAGAATGAAGACTTTCACAACAATAAAATACCTCCCTTGTTGCTTGTCGCTTCAATTTTCGTTGCTTTCAATGTTGGTTTCAATGCTCGCAATTGTGATAGAATGAAGAACTGTTTTTATCATCCCTTTTATAAACAAAGAAATTACCAACAACCATGAATTCCAAGCATTGTTTCTCAAATCGTCACAATGATGAAAATATTTACACTCTACAAATACATAGGAACGCCCACCACACCAAATCTTAAAATGTCATTCTTTTCAAAACACAACGTTTGAAAAATGTGTTTTGTCAACGCAATTTCCGCTCGAATAAAAGATTAATTCTCCTCGGAGACTTAATTTATTTATTTTTAATTCAATTCAAGACGAGGCAACCGACAGTGGCATTATTGTCAAGCATGAGCTCCACCCAGGGGGGGGGGGTTGCACTCTGAAAATTTGGGTAGTGGGGATGTGTGGCCGGAATAGGTGCCTTTTTCTTTCATTTTAACTGAGAATGGGTATGTTTTCCTTCTTACCAAGCGCTTTGCAAAGGTTCAGTTAGATTTTTTTATCACATAATCGTTGTCTTATCCGAATATGATTTTGAATTTTATATCCGCTCATAACAAAAATTTACTGTTCATAATTTAGCCGTATTTTTATTACCTATGGATGTGTTTTCAAAAAAATTCAATTACCTATGAATGGGTAAAAAAAATTCACCGTCCACACACCCCTACAAAAAAAAAACCAAGTGCTCCCTTCTCTTCCCCCCCCCCCTACCGGGAAGCTCCAGTCAAATATACTAACCATAAACGATTAAATGTATTTTAGTAAATTCCAATTCTAGAAATCCATTTCTGGCCTTCGCATCTGGGAAATGATCAATAACAGAACTATATTAAAGTTTTTCTGCGATATGAAATTCTGTAGACATTGATGCCAGCAAGCAAAATTTCCAGAAGGAATAAGGCCTAGTCCAAACACCGTACTTCTCATGTGCCGAACCTAATTGTGTTAGGATCGACAAAAGCACGAGGGGTACGAAGGGGGGTCTCATCTCGTTGTCCCTGTAAAAATATGCGAAAATCCCGTTTCCCGATAACAAATTTGTGGAAATCCCGTTTCTCGATAGATAACCCGTTTTCCTATAGATTTCCTATTATGTGATTCCCTGCTGTTCCAAATCTGTTGTTTGCGCTTGAACATGGTTGAAGAAACACGAGAAGGAGAAGTTAACGACAAAATCGCGATGTCAATTCGATATCAATAATCAATTCTTGCAATTCTTCTCTTCTTGCAATTTTTTGGAATTTTAGACATCTGGAAATTGTTTTGGCCACACCCTTTTAATAGGCTTAAAATAACTCAAAATTTATTTTAAATCGCTTATTCACCTTTCATGAAGGTCAAAATATCTAAAGGATAAAAGATATAAAGTTTTTATAGCGAAATTAATTTAAACCTATTACATTAATGAAACAAAGAAAAAGCACGTTCTCAGGTAAATATATTAGAAACAACAATTCTCTTGTGAATTCATTGAAAAACACACCCTGTCTCAGTTAAAAGTTCTCAAAAACATACTAATTCTCAGGTAAAACGAAGAAAAAAGGCCCCCTATTCCGGCCGCACATCCCCACTTTCAAAATTTTAAGAGTGCCCTGGGGTGACAGAAACGATCAAATGGAAAACAGCCTAGAGCCTTTTCCTTGTGATGGAATAAGGATATATTGTAGATTTTCTTGATACAGAAAAAATAAAAATATATTATTACAAGTCCCGTTTTTTTAAACAATCATTCATGTTCCACGCAATAAAATATCTTAAATTCACGGCTAAATGGAACACCTTCAGTTCCCCACTCACGGACCACGAAAATACTCGTTAGATAGCACGTCCTTAAACGCAGGGTTGGCGCTGGAATTTTCCGACGAATGGGCTGACACTTCTGACAGGGGAGGGGGCTTGAAACTGGTAGGCGAGCCTAAAAAGGTGGGCCGGGGTACTTACTGGAAAAAGCTTTGTGACCACGCCAAACATAGTACAAAAATCTGATTTATATTAATTCGATATTCGATAATTCTGATTCGAATTTTAGTATTCTTTTTGGCTCTGACAAATTACATATTTCCTCGACGGGGTGCTTACCTCCTCCGACAGGGGGCTGTAGCCCTCCCCCTAGCCCAACTCTAGTGCCACCACTGTTAAACAGGAATCACTAAATCACCATATCATCATCATCATTTACGCTTTCCGTCTATAAAGACATTGCGCGGTCCACTATAAGTCTCCAAATATGTCTATTTTCTGCCATTTTTTCATGTTCTTTTACTCTTACTGTTTTGAAACTTCCACCATAAACATTTACCCAGCATTTGCGCATGCGTGGTACAGCGGTAAAGTAAAATTTCTTTCAGATGTACACTGACATTTTGGCTACACTGGCACACCAGGTGGCTGTCGTCCGCGACAAAGGAATCCAGTAAATTTGCTCACGAAAATACCCACTCCCAGTTGTGATTTTGATCAAATTCTGCATCCCGTTAAAAGTTTTAGCAAAAAAATCCCGCTTCCCGATAGTTATTTTAGCCAATTCTCGAATCCTGGTTGGACAAAATCACCAAATTGCTTGCCCCGGTAAAGCCCTTCGTACCCATCGATTCTGGCACAACATTTGATTTTTGAATATTTGATTTATCGCGTGCTAAATTCAGACCAAACCTCACAATCACCAACAAGAACTTGCTGTTAACACATGGGTTTTAAAACACGATTAGTGTTATTTGTACAACGTGCTCTTTACTGTGACCTAGAGAGATATATGCCTCGCAGCGATGGCGCAACTGTTTTACAAGATAGGACACCGTAGAGAGCACGTTGCACGAACAACGTTTATCGGGTTTTAAGACCCATGGTTACACGGTTAAAATAAGTCATTCAGGTGGTTTCAACAGTTTAGAAGAGGGGGTTCGGGGGTTCACTTAAAATTGGTTATTCTGAGGTTACTCTCAATCTACGAAATTTGGAACTACACTACTGCATACAATGTATTGTTGTATATTTTATATTGTGTTGCTTGGTTTGCATTTGTGAATTCCAAATGAATATAGAATATTGAAATAAGCCCTATACTGGAAGTAACCATTCATCAGTTAAGTGCCTGCGCGCATTCTGGTTCAACATTTAAACGACAGTTAGATAAAGGATCTGTCTGAAAGGTTAAACAAACTTCCTTTGCCAGTAAAAAAACTGACGTGTCAATTTCTGGACAGAATATTATTAATTACACAAAAAGATGTAAATTTTGTTCAGCTTTCAAATCAGAAATTTTATTATGAATCTTGGTAGAGTAAGAAAACTATTTTTGGTAAATAAAGGCATGGCATGTTTGTGACCCAAAAGCTATCTTAACATGCCAACGTTCCAACGTGCCAAGGTCCCATTTTGTCTTACGTGCCCTTTTGCCAACGTGTCAACGTGACTACATGCCCCAATCAAAGGTCAAATTTTGAATTAATCTTTACGCAAATGAGCGGATTGATGACGTCATCTGAAGAATTTGTGCATTGATCAAAACAGAAAATGTGTCATATCTCGTGAGGTACTTAGCAGGGAGACTTCAAATTTTGGATGAACTGTAGTTACAATGAAATGATACAATTCGGTTGTGCTAAATGTGCTACCATGGCAAAAAACTTAGTACTCCTAAATTCTCATAAGTCACAACTCATAAAATTCCTTGAGGAAAGTTTTGAGGCTGCACGGGCTACCTTTTGACCAGCCTTTGACGAATGCGAACTTAACCAACCCACAAAGGAATTAGACGATCTAGTCTAAGACACCACGCCAATGGGAACACCAATGAACACCAATGAACGCCGATGAACAACAATCGAACATCGATGAACACCAATGGAACACCGATGAACACCGATGGAAAAAGATCCATTGGGATATATTTGATAAATTATCAAAGTTATTATCAAAATTTGAACAGTTTTGAGGGTTTCTACTGCCATCATTTTGTTATCAATCGACACTCCCAGGGGGTATTTGGGTGGCCATGAACAATTAATTTTTCAATGTTAATTGCAACACGCAACGCTAATACACAGCGTTCTTCTGCGTCCAAAATAATATTCAGGCGGGATAAGATTTTTGTCAAAAATAATAGGAATTTTGTTAAAAGTCAAAGCTAATAGTTTTGATTTTCTATCTTTTGATGTATAATACATAATTTGATTCTTATGTCAGCCAAAAAAAAGAATATATGACGTGATACATTTTGATTATGTCATATTTCATATAATGAATGATAAAATTTATAATTTGTTCATAAAAGCATGATCGATAGTCATAACATAGTGTTGAAATCGAATATAAAGCATCAAATTAGTGAATAAAATCAATATACAGTAATGTACGCCATTTTTCGCAACTTTTTCTATTATTATATTTTTATAATAATATAAATTAAAGTCTTAATGTTGAGGAATTATAACCAAATTTCAATAAAATGCTCATACATTTTAGAAATTTAAGGTTACTGTACCCCTTCCGGAGGTGATTTTCAGAAATTAATTCTCTGCTGTCGGCTTTTAAATAAATCATGTACATGTATACATCATTGTAGCATCTATGTAGAATTTAATGGAGAATCCATGCAAAATGCGTAAATTTTTTTATGTATAAGCGCTAATGATATAGCGAGGATTTAAAGCAAAATTTACCACCCGCACGACAAATGCTCCTTGTACCTCCCCTTTTGCTATTCAAGTAAAACAATGTATCAGTAAAGTGCTCCAGATCATGAACAACCAAAATGGTGTCAGCGAATTTCGATATGTTGTGTAATCTCGGAATAACTAATATTCAAATTATTGTTAATGATTTTATAAGGCTTTTTCTATTTCAAAACCTTTTAAAAGTCGGATTGTTGGATTGTGGGAAAAACCCTGACACACTTTCGAAGAACAATATTTTATGACCTCGTGTGTGAAATTTCAATGACATTGATTTGCCCGTTAGATACAAGGAGCTTTTGAATGCTAGCTGGTGTCCCTAAATCCCGTTCTGAGAAATCGAGCTTTTAGCAGAATGGTAAAGAATTAGCGCGAAAGCCGATTAACAATCTTTGTGCAAAAAAAAACGCAAAAGACAAGCAATGAAAGATAATTTTTGTCATGGTTAAAGAGTTGTTAAAACAAACCCTCAAGTTATGTTGGGTCCACAAAAACCACATTTGCAATGTCAGAGAAATGCAGTCTCAACACGGCATAGTCCATATAACAAGACCATAGGACTATAGGACCATAGACCACCCACGAATAAACCGGACCATGGGGGAATCGCCTTCACTTTTTATCAGTATGCGCATGGGCATTAGGACAAGAAATAGTTTGAATAT
>JAYJMH010051058.1:0-13576 GCA_036873815.1 Phacellophora camtschatica | reverse complement strand
TGTCGATTAGCTTGCCGTCAACTGTTATGTTTTCATGCCGTTTTCATATGATTTTCATGTCGACATCGTGTAAACAGTAGGCCAATCCGTTATTATTAAGTCATTTTCATTTCATAGTGGCATTTATATTAGTGGCATTTTCATTTTTGATCGCGAACATACTCAACCCAACATTAGCCTCACTAAATAATTCCTACATTTCGCTCCCTTTGCCTAAATCGAGGCCGCTCATCAAAAAGTCACAGTGCACATGGACATGCACAAGTCTTCGCTTTAAAAATAAATTGAAAAAAACTAAAAAATGAAAAAGCTAATGTGACCGCGGCAAAGAGTGCAGCTTGTGTAACAAGTCAAACCAAAAATTAATCTTCAAACGTTTCATTTAGACGATCAAACGCTTCCAACATTTCATTGAATAGTCTTCCCCGTTTTTCCTGACATTAGATAAAATTCTCAATGTGTTTGCCAGTGTAAAAACGTCTCTCGTTTCAAATTAATTTTGAAACATTTACCTTAATGATTCCTTCATCATAAACGTCACTGAATTTACAAAACAGAGTTTATTTCTACTGCACTAAGAAATTGTCAAACTATTCATTTTTCTAAATTGGCGCGCCTTATTGATAGACATATCACCCATTCATGTCAACATTTTGTTTGATCTTGTGCAAAACGACTAAAAATGCTTCGAAACATGTTATAAATTATAATTTATTTTAGAGCATTCGATTTCTGAGTGCATGTGGCATGGAAATATATTTTAGAATAACACATTTCGTTACCTGATGTAGTGAGCAATGTCATGAGGAATAAGACGAATTAGATTCGCATTTCTGTAGTCGTCAAATGTTGAAAGTTGAGTGCCTGCATCCAACACATATGGTACTTTATTCTTGTCTGTCCAGATTTCCACCCCAACGAGCACTACACGGATATTAACTGCAGCGTATGACTGTAAAAAAAAAATAAACACTAATTCTCACAAAACTATAAGAATCATGACAACATCGACGACGTGTCGCTGACCTTTACTTCCATATTCTCTAGTGATAATAGACAAAACGTTTCTGTTGATCGGAAAAAACAGGTCGGAAAGTTTCCGGTCACGCTTTCTCATCATCCATTTCGAATTTGAAAGGTGCGCAAATCAACTCTAATTGGGTGGTAGGTTACATCCACATAACCGTATTACAACAATGATGTGTCGGCGATTTCGGAGACAAGTGCTTCCATCAAAAATTCGATCAAAAAAATCGTATCAGTTGGGAAAATTTAAGTAAGTTAACCTTTTCCGACTCCTGCGATTCACAGTCTGGACAGTCGTAAGGATTGTAAGAAAAAGCTTCCGTTATGGGAACTAGGCTTAACCAACATCATGTCGTTTGGATGAAAGCTAACATTCAAAAGTAAGATTTTCAGTAAAGCTTCGAAGAGAGCTAAAAGGCTATTTTGCCTGTTCAGAATCTTATGTTTGTACTTTTAGCAATAGATCTTGTTCCCCTTCAAATTCTATAAGAAAACAAGTCTCAAGCCATGAGAAAATCTTATCCAGTAGATTGTTTTTTAAAACATTGGGAGCAAATATTTAAATCAAGCAACTGTGAGGGAAATAAACAAAAAGTCTCTATGTAGTTTCATAAATTTAAAACGAAAAGAGTCCAAACAGCGAATTCTATAGGGTGTTCCAAAAAATGTTGAGGTGTTTTAAAAATTACTATGCCAAGAAAATTGTGCAAATTGCCATAAAAATTGGACTCATGTTAAAGGACTAAATTGGCTCAGAAAACTATTCTTGAAAAAATTTGTTGATCCATCACAATGTTATTCGCCATTTTATTGAAGATATTTGAAACAACAATTTTCAAAATTTTCTTCAGTATTCTAGCTGCCCAAATAAATTGTCTGGGCAAATTTAATCCTTTTGCAATATTGTGCTTGCCTATTTATATCAATTCAAATTTTTTTGGATACCATGTATAAGAAAAGAAATAAGAAAAAAATATATCAGTTTTACAAGAATAGAATCAAAAATAGAAACGCTTGCAGAAACAGAAATACAAATAAATAGAAAGGCATACTGCAATTAAAATTTTTCTTAATTTTCTTACCCTGTCTACTGAATGTATCAAGTCAAGCATCCGTTGCATAACAAACGATTTGTTTCTGTTATGTCCCTCGTACTAAAATAAAATTACAAAATTATGAAAAAATCTCATTTTTAATAATCAGTGTTTTTAACTTTTATACTTTATGTAAATTTATAAAAATGACATTACCCTTTTTACCCCCTGGAATAACCATATCTCCCAATCTTAATCAATTAAAAACCTCACGTTTTCGTGGGGGGGGGGGTGTATTTGGGTAAATACACAATAAATTTCGTATCAATTCGTAAATCCCAAAACAAAAATAAACATCTTCAACTGATCAACAAATTGTATACATAACTTCATTCTTTAACGAACAAAATATTGAAAAATGAGTAATTATAAAAAATCAAACAAATGAATCTCACAACTGCATTGTCCACAACGAGAAGCATTTCACAAAATCTTGTTTTTTTTGTAATTGGATACACTTTGTATTGAGGGTCTACTTCTGGCACAAAATTGTTGATTATCTGAAAGTTGAAAAATGTAAAGACATACGTCAAAGGGATTAAAGAGTTAAAAAAACATGCATCGGTCTAAGGAAAGAAAAAAGGCTTCTCTTGCTTGCAATTCAATATACTTTGTATTGAGGGTCAACTTCTTGTACAAAATTGTCTTATCTAAATTAGGAAAAATGAAAAGACACGAGATAAAGAAATTCATCAGTTAAAAAACATATATATAGTACGGTCTAAAGAAAGAAAGAAAAGGGCTTGCATTGTTTGCAATTCAATAAAATTTGTATTAAGGGTCAAGTTCTGTTGCAAAATATTATTGTTTGCCTCTTCCTCTTGTGCTCTAACGGTAACAGGCTGAACATCTTCCACAGTATTGTCTTCAGTGTCAATATAGTCTTTAACCTCAATACCTAAGTTAAAAGAAATAGTTTTTGAATTTGCAATTTCTAAGACGTTGTAAATTTAAAGCGACAGATGTAGATATAATTTCAAAGAGCAAAACTCAACATTTTAAGCTTCAAAAAGCAAATAAAAGCTATAATAACTTCACAAATAATTACTAACTAGCAATTTGGACACTGGTTACCAGCCTGGGTTTAGTTTTTTTTAGATCTTAAACAGGCTTCAACACACTAGAACATTATGGAGAAACAAATGGAGAAATTTCCTGGTTGAAATTTTGAGTTCACCAATAGGAAAAAATATTGCAGAATTGAAGGATTCAGCTCCAAGAGACGGCAAATTAAAATTGATATGCCATAATGGTTTAGGATCTTTTCCAGAACATTATGGAGAAACAAATGGAATGGAAAAATGTCCTGGTTGAAATCTTAGCTCTCCAGTAGGAATCCATATTGCAGAATTGAAGGATTCAGCTCTAAAACTCAGCAAATCTAAGTTGATGTGCTACATAGAAGAGTTTAGGCCCTCTTCTTTATCTGGTCTAAATGAACGAGCCCCCAGTTGGTGTTCCAAACTCTGTAACAACTATATATGCCGAGAAGAAATGAGTTTTGGCATGACTCAGTTGAATGAGGGTTTTAAGGAAGATCTTGAACATCTTGATTCGTGGCTCAAAGGAAATAAACTAACTCTAAATGCTGAGAAAACAACATCGATGCTTTATTTGCCTAAAACATAGGTGTAAAAGCCCTTACAAAATCTAAGAAAAGCCCGATCTTAAAATTCAAGACAATAGTCTCGAAGGTGTCCATAAAACATAAAAGTATATCGGTGTACGAATAGACGAAAGTTTTGATTGGAAAGAACACATTAAAGTGGTTTTTTGTCAAGGTTTCTAGAGCAATCGGCTATTTAAAACATGCCAAAAAATTATCTTATTCACAACACTGAAAGCATTGTATAACAACATTGTTGAACCCCTTGGGGTTGTTGTGGAAAATGATTTCAGAAGCTGATTTAATGTTGTTCTTTTATGTAATTAATTTAATTATATATATCAATTACTTAAATTATCAGCAATCTTTAAATTTTGTAAGTAAGAAGTTGGGTTTAAAATTACAATTTACAGTCTTGACCCCTTGAAAATCAGATTTACTGAAGGGCCGCCCTCCGTAAACATTTGAAAATATTTGAAAAGCACTATAAAACATTATAAACCCTTTCATGGTCGGATTTGTTTCTGTTAAACAGGCAAATTCTATGGAAGTTTTATTTTGGAGGGGGTAGCAGATGCAAGCCAATTCAAATTATATGATGAACTTACGTTGAAATATCTTAAATTAATGTAAAGTTCTACCCGCATTTGCAATTACCTCCTGAAAATATTACGTTTTACGTCAAATGTCAATGGGCCGTATGATCCTTCCTGGGGGTGAAAGGTTTAAATTGAGTTTTTCGGTTAGAAACTAGCGTAAAAAAATTTTATTTACCGATTGTCCTTTTATTGAGATCTGTGTCTTCCTTTTCAGTTTCATAGAATTTATGAGCACCATCCTAAAAGAATGAAAACTTCACGTAAAACGTTTCATTTTTATTCGTAAGTTTCCTTTGGTATTGAAGTGACTGTAAATTATATGGAAATCTTACTCGTACATGCTTTGCAAAATGTTTAATAGAACTGCTTTGGAGTTGTGTGAAAATGTCATTAAGTTTCATGAGATATACTTCTTATCCAAGTCAGGCATAGGTTTTTTGTGATGTTTCCTTGGTGTCATTGCCTTCACGTAGCAAATAAATTTGAATGTATCGTTGTTATTTGCTACTCCTTGGTCAACTTTAAAGCTCTTTAGCCATAGATAACCAATTTTCACAAAAGCATTAGAAAGACAGGACTATGGTTAAAAAATAAGTACATTTTGGTAAATGCAGTGAGAGAAATATGAAAATTTAACCCCGACTTGTCAACATATGCTTCTAGTAAGAAACTAAAAAAATCATCTGAAAATTTAATATTTACTCCAATCAGACATTTTCAAAATAATATGGGTAAGGCGATGATAACGGTGCTGCACTGCGGATCTGTTAAATGGTTGCTGTGATGTAAGTTTAAATAATGCCGAGAAGTAACTCGACAAAACGGCGTGGAAAAGACATTTTTATACCTCTTTTCCACTGATAGGCTCTATATTGTACGTTTTCCCGTCAAATTCAATTATACCCCTGCAACAAAATTATCAAACGCTATCATAATTTATCAACCTTTACAGAAACCAAAAGAAACCAAATAGTATATCAATACAGCTCAATTAATATAGTAAGAAACCAAATAGTATATCAGTGCAGCTCAATTAATATAGTAAGAAACCAAATAGTATATCAGTACAGCTCAATTAATATTGTAAGAAACCAAATAGTATATCAATACAGCTCTACCTAATACAAGGCATGGCTAAATAAATAAAAGTATCAAGTACAAACTACAAAATTAAAAAGAATAAACGTTAACAGTAATATAAGTAAAGGCTAAATATATATACTATGTTTAAAATAAACACGAAAATGTTAATTATTCTAATACATAATAATATGATGTTTCATGTTAGCACTGTCTCCTCACTCCTTTTTGTGGCTTTTCACTTTTTAATTTGATGCGTTCATAATGTTTAGTTTACGGTCTATAGTAGGTAATGTTTCCTTGTTTTGTGTTGTATGGTTTATATATATACTTTATATATATATAGATTTGGTAGGAATTTCGACAAATGGAAGCTTTTTGAAATTATCTATTATTATATAATTACATATATATACATAATGTTGATAATTTTAGTAGGCATACTATGATTAAAATTTATTGATTTATTGAAAAATGTGAATCTTGTGTAAATAAAGTATCTAGCATATGCACATATATATTTTTTATAAGAAAAGCTACAGCTAGTTTCTTGTTATTTGTTGCTCAATTTCAGCCCTTAGTATTTCTTATTTTTCTACTTACTTTTCTTCAACAGTTTTGATATATAAACAAATTTACAATTTTCGTCCTGTCTCGTTGATTACTACAGTTTATATGCAGTAAAGATGATCTGTATTATGTTTACGTACCTTATTACGGGGTGTCTCAGAAAATTGGTAACATTCAAATTTGCCTCCCACTCAAAACTGTCACCTTTTTTAGAACTCCCGTAATACGTTGTGATTTATGTAGAAATTCATGCATTTTATCAATCTTACTTTCTGCATTTCAAATCTGAGCCTGACCTGTTAGTTGTGTGCTTCTTATTCTTTCTTATTTGTGTGCTTCGTTTGGAAAATCTCACAAATTTTTGTGTAAATTTTGGCAGACAAGGTGTCAAACTTTAAATTGAAGATCCAACGTTAAACAAAAACAGAATTACCAAAACTACAGCTCCTCCCTAGCAGCATTGCAAATGTTGGAACACTTTTGGGGACACACGGTACATATATCACATATCATCTATCATATCATACCATATCAATTGCAGAATTTAACCCTTTCACTCCGGGTAGAGTCATACGATCCACTGCCAAATACATAAAACATCATATTTCCAGGATGTAAATACAGACATAACTTTATATAAATCTCAGATATATCAACGTACGTTTATCTCTTGAATTAAGTTGGTTTACAAGTGTTACCCCCCGAAAAATGAAGTCTAAGGTTTAATCTTTTAGAAGAAATTAGTACCTAAAATTTTGTGCTCTATTCGATCCAAGGCAAGAAGTGCTGTCTCAAATGTAATAAACAAAAACACAATACCTTATTCCGTTGCATGTGTTCAAAAAAATTTCTGAATCCATCTTCGATTCAACATTCCCACCGTAATAACAGTTATCTGGTGAATACTATGAAAGAAAAATAATTATGTTAAATCTTTCCCTAAACATTTTAAGCATTTCAGATCATTTTCATTGTTATATATCTTTTTCTATCGGTTCTCTTTTATTATAGCTCCGAAATGCCAGTTACCCTTTGAAAACGTGCAAGAGGTTTGAGTGGGTATACAAATATGATACTTTTCCTATGAGAAAATACAGCTGCTATATAATAGAGGATACGATTGGTGCTATATTTCTACCACATCATAGGCAGCATACATCTCAGGGCCCACCTACCAGCCAAACTCTAAGGAATATCAAACAGTAATTAGCAAAAATAAAACAATCTCAGACTTTACGTAGGCTATATCGGAAAAGACGCTTCGATTAAGCAAAACCAGCCTTTAGTACCAGGTGAATTAAAGCCAAAAAATGGCAAATAGATCTCGCACATGGGCTAGGGGCCATTTGCCCCTGTGAAACTGTTGTCGGAAAATTGGTAGATATCCACAAATGGGTCGGACAATATCTAACCTGATTACAGCACTTTGAGACAAAGAAAGTATATTTCTTGAATGTTTGCCCTTTCACCAAACACGAACACGTTTTTTCTTTGTCGAAAAATCTGAATGTTTGGCCTCCCCGCCAATTTTGTTCTCAACAGTGGCGGAAAATATTCGGTTTGGGGCAAGCGACACCCCAAGTCTTTTTGAAAGCTTGAAAATCTGTCAAAATTTGAATCACTTTTGCATGCGTTTAACTCCCCCTTCACCATTCACTGGGTTCAAGCGCCCTTGATCTCAAATGCAATTTTGCAGTGGTTTTGGCCATAAGGAAATGAGGCTTTGAGATTCAAAATATAAAACTTACATTTTCCATCACATGTGTGCCCCTTTCATTGAAAGTTCTGAGTAAAATCTTTCCTAGATGAAATCCCCTGAAATCAAAATTTTGCAATTTAATATAAAAAAAATAATAACCATAGAACTATAGAAAAAATATTATCAGGATGTAAAAATTTACTCCATAGTCTATAAAATCTCCTAAAAGACCGTAAATACCGTCATTTTTCGATTGTTTATGACGAGTGTTTTTCATAAGGTTCAGTACCAATTCGAAACTTCACATCGGAAAAAGCCTCGTTTCTATGAAAAAAGTATATAACAAACACCATTTCCAGCAGCATATTTGGACGCTTCAGTGTTTCGGCCCTCGAATAATGTCAAGATTAGAAAAATTTCTATTAAAAAATTACCACAATTTTAATGTTATATATTTGCTATGTGAACATTTTATCGCGTTGATGGGTATGCTTGTTTGGGCTTTGCTCGTTGATTTGTTTATAAAGATATTTCGTTGCTGGAGGCAATAATCAATAATGATAGCTGTTTAGGAAAGGTGAAGGAAAGCAAGGAGGGCGGTGGAAGTAATCAAGAACCTCCGTAACTTGCCTTTTCACTGGGCAAGACGAAGGAATCATGCAAAGCATGATCGCAGCACTCCTGTCTTTTTGCCATTTTGTAAATTCTTGATCGAACATACATTGCGTGGGGCAATGCGTAGTCGCGTAAAGCAACATATATTGTCTTAGTTGCCTTGACATCAAAACGTTTCATAATACCACTTGACTACTGGATCTTAGGATGAAAATAAACCTCAGGATTTTCCTCAGTATGTTAAGCTTAACTGCTACGAAAAACAATTCTACACAAATCCTATTATTTCAAATAACAAATCTCATTAAATCTTAAGGTTATGCGTCTGCACGGACGATGATATATGACGCAAAATTGTTAACGAACACGGGGTACATACTCTTATAATACGGCAAACACGGCGTACATTTTTTCGGCCAAAGTTATGTTCTCAAACATGATCAAAGTTTTGTTCTCAAACATGATCAAAGTTTTGTTCTCAAACATGATCAAAGTTTTGTTCTCAAACATGATCAAAGTTTTCTTCTCAAACATGATCAAAGTTTTGTTCTCAAACATGATTCCATATTCCCCTTCATACGTTTCTGCTTGTAGTTACAAGCATTGGGAGAAGATATTATGAGAAGAAATAGTGTGTATCTCTTCTAAATTAGAACAATGTACATGTCAAATCTTTAACTTTCCGGTGCGTTAACGGGTACAGTGCACCTGTTGAATGAATTCGTTTAACTATTCTGGGTACCTCTATCTAGAAAAAATAAAACACTCACTCGCTTCTTTTCAGGTTTAAAATCAATTTCTCTTGTTTTGTTTCCAGTTGAAATGTAGCTTCCGCAACGTGCTCAAGTCCTATTTGTGAAAAACAAATTTAAACAACTACAAAATTTAAATTTAAATTCGACCAACCATCTCTAAAAATATCTCAAATATATTCTGAACATCTCTTTAGGGCAAATAATACCCGAAAGCACAAACTTGCCTACTCGTCAGTGATGGTCACTGATAAAAATGTCGATGAATTACATCTAATTACGATTAATAAAAACAAGTCGCCAATATGATCATCTTCCATGAACTTTCAGAATCAAATGTTTTTGTTTTCCCAGAGCTCGTCGGCAGGGGCGGAGCGAATGGTGGGGAAGGGGGCAATTTAGTCGGCCATTTCGTCAGTAATTTTGATTCTGTTTTGCAGCCCATTCAGCCATACCTCTATCTGAAGAACCTTTTGCACCTACTCCCCCCCAACCCTCCATGCCACCCCCTGCTCAGCCCTTCTAATTGCAGATGCTACGAAAACGAAAATAAAAGTACTCTAATAATAAAATAAAATAAAAATAAAGGATCGTTGATCATCGCCAATAAATCATGAATAATGAAAACTGAATCTAAATTTGAATTACGATAGAAAAACAAGACTTAAAAATTCATTGGTTTGCTCATTTACTACTACTGTGACGTCATATGCAGTTAGTACTGCACAACTCGTTTTACAATGCTACGCCAGTTTTTTCTATCATTTGTCAGTTCCAATAATCTACTCCATGTTTTGATTGCTTTAGAAAGATCTTGTTTGATTCCGATGCTCGTTAGATCTTGCCTTAAAGTTCGCATTCAGGACGTTTTATAAGTATCAATTGCCAATATCTTCTTCTGTTGACGTCATTTTCTGACCGAGTAGACTTCCAAGAACTTTGCATTCTTTCCATGCTTCGTTTCACTTTAGCTTGATGTTATATTCTTCCATTTTTGATTCATATATTCGTAGATTTCTTTCTTCAAGTTTACCAGGAATGGTGTTTTTGATATGATCTATTTGATGTTCTGTAGTAGATGCTCATTTGATGTCAACAGCATACTGAGGATTTATTTCAAAGTAGCTGCTCTTTCTGGATGGATCTGCTGTTGCGTTCTCGGTATCCATGGATCTGACAAGGTAGAAGATGAAAGGTACTGCACTGAGACAGTCACCCTGTGCGATCGCTTTTTCTGTTTTGATGTTTTCCCCTTTTTCTTTTCTGAGTTTGACTCGTAAGTTTACATCCGTTATTAAAATAGACATGATGTGTAGCTCATCAGGTTCAAGAATTCCTGCAGGTCTTTTAGTAATTTTCCGCCTTTGTATATTTCTGGTGGTCCGTACTTTATAAATGCTTCATCTAGGCTATTATCTCCCACACTTTTCCTGTTCTTTAAACTTTTTGCTGCCTTTTGTATTTCTACGCCTGTAAAGGGTGGTATCGTTGGGGTGTAAATCTTTTCCACCACCATTTCCCACGGTGGTATCGTTGGGAGTAATTCTTTTGTTTCCATCGTTAACATTTTTTTTTAATGTTTGATGATTAAAGCTGATAACGCTTGTTTGAATCATCTTTTTTTGCTTTTATTTCTGCTAGTTGCTTTTCCATTTTTTCGTTCCCGAGTATTCTCATCTTTTTCATGATTTTACTCCTGTTTTTCATTGGTTCTTGCCTTTTTACTTTCTCTTGACCTGCATCTTTTTGGTTTTTCAGTAGTTTTTGTTCATTTGATAGATCTTCTAATGGGACGTTATCGTGGTGCTTTTCTTTCAACCTTACACCAAGGATTTCTTCCCCTGTAGTTAAACACGATTTTATAATGTGAGTCCATTGTTCCTGCGGGTTTTCTGTTGTTTTCTGAATATACTTTTCTCTGACGCTTGTGTTCTGTAGCTTTTCAACATCTATCTTTTTTGTTTTGACTTTTGCATGTTTTAATTTCCACCACTTGATTTTCATTTCCATTTTTACCAATTTACGATCTGTGCTTGTTTCTATACCCCCATGAGATCTCGAGTTTTTGATGAACATTTTTTGTTTAGATTTTGTTATTCTAAAATCTATTTGGTTCCTAATCGGATTTCGTCTTAGACTTCCAACTTGGAAATTATGATTTTTTAGCTTTTCAGGTGCAGTCCATGTCGTTCTGTGGGCAAGTTTCTGCTTGAAGAGTGTTTGAAAGCGCAAGGTCGTGTTTTGATAGTAATTCTAAAAGAATTCTGCCACTGGAATTTATGTGGCCTTTAAGGCTAGCGCACACAGCAGATTTTTGTCGCCAACAACTTGTAAAATTAATGACAGTACAGAAGCACACGTGTGAACAATATCGTTTTTCACTGCTCCGAAACTTAACATTGATAAAAATAGAAACTGAAGTCTTAAAAGCCATCGTAGACGTTCGGAAAATTGGACATAAAATACCAGATAAAGACTCAATCACGAAATAGCTGACAAAGAAAGGTTTTAACTGCAAAACAGATGAGATTGAGAGTATCATCAACAGCCTCGGGCAAGATGGCCTAGTTGAAGATCGAGGGTCAAAAGGCAAAGTATCACTGCATTTTACCCAAAATGCAACCAAGAATACTTCACCCATTGTTGAGAAACCGAGAAATCTTTTTTACTTACAGGAAGAAAATGTAAGATTAACGCCATACAACGAGTTCCTTTTGTTGCGTGGAAAAGTAGAGATACTGATGAAAGCCATCGAGGGGAGCAAGTCAGCCTTTGAGGGGAGCAAAAAGGTCGTAGTGAAGCCGGACTTGCAGGAAGAAATTTTACTTCTAAAAAAGAAAAATGAATCCCTAAGAAACGATATTAGGCGAAAAGATTGACTCATTAACAGCATAAATAACATCGATATCGCACAGCCTAAGGAAACAATTTTGGTAGTGGAGGAAGATGCTAATCCTAAAGGAAATCAAAGCCTTGAGGTTTTCAAATTCCTCAAAAGGAAGCACACTGTAAAAAATGTTTTCTCAAAAACCAGCACAAATAATTCTGTCATTGAATAACAACAATAGATATACAGCAATTGACAACAATAGACAAACAAATATATGTGAAATCTTTCTCAGGTGCAAAAATTGACTGCATGAATAGCCAAGCGTGTCCAACCATAAAGCGAAACCCAAACAAAATTATCCTTCATTGTGGAACCAATGACCTTCGCACGGACGCCACCCCTAAGCTATAGCAGAAGAGATTGTTGAACTGGGAAACATGATGAGAACGAGCACGAATAAAATATTTATATCTGCAGTGGTACCCAGAGGAGATAATTGGCAGAACAAAGCAATGGCGGTAAACCAATTCCTAAGAAAGCTATGCCTGTATGAAAATTTAAATTACATTTTAAATGATAACATATCAACAGAATGTCATTTAAACAGTAGTAACGTTCATTTAAATAGAGAGGGCACACGTACCCTCGCAAATAATTTTTTACACACCCTAGGTTATTGACTAGCTAAGTTCGAACAGGGTTCTAGTCTCATTATTCCCGTATCCCACACAATGGAGGAGAATATTCTCGAATGTAATGTTTCGGCAAATCACGTTTTGGGCTAAAAAATTTCAAGTTCTATAGATGACGCATTTCAAACTTTAGTTTCCAGGTCAAAAAATGATGAATTAGATATTTCGATAGTACAAAAGCGGGATTCAAATTTAAATCACGAACCTGATTCGAATTCACAACTCAAAATTTTAAGATAAAAAAATAAAGAACGCGTTTTTCTGGGATATTTGAACATTAACTCAATCAGAAATAAATTCGATTCGTTAGAAGAAATGGTTTCTCCGTATGTAGATGTACTCATGATTGCAGAAACAAAAATTGACGAATCATTTCCAAAAGCCTTACCGTTTGGACAGAAATTGTCACGGGGGCGGACTATTGATATTTGTAAAGTCAGGAATACCAACTAAAGAGCTAAAATCATTCAAATTTGATGACGAAATAGAATTTCTAGGTTTTGAAATTAATTTACGTAAAAAGAAATGGGCAATCTTTTCTATCAACCGTCCACCCATGCAAACGCAAACAATTTGACCAGTTAGGAAAAGCTTATGATTATTACAGCGAAAAATTTGAAAACTTTGTTTTCATGGGTGATTTCAACTTGGAGGAGAATGAAGAAGGAATAAACAATTTCATGAACTCTTATGGTCTTAAAAATCTTGTAAAAGAAACAACATGTGATAAAGCAAAAGAAGGGAGATGTATAGACTTAATATTAACTAACCGAAATAAAAGCTTTCAGGCCACAAAAGTAATCGAAACCGGACTTTCGGACTTTCATAAAATGATAGTAACCGTTCTAAAAACCACATTTCAAAAACAAGAACCAACAATTGTAAACTATAGAAATTACAAAAACATTTCGGAAACTTCATTTAGAACAGAACTGAAAAATAAACTAGAAAATATAGATAACACTTCGAACTATGAATCTTTTGAATCTGCTTTTGAAGAAGTATATGACAAG
>JAYJMH010051047.1:0-13577 GCA_036873815.1 Phacellophora camtschatica | reverse complement strand
TCCTGGGGTCGAATAGTTTGCAACATTTTTTAATATTGTAGTTTTTTGCATTCTATGAATAAAATTGAATTGAATTGAATTTTATTATGTAAATTTACACCATATTACAATTTTACACCAGTTTCCAACCTGAGGTGTACTAACATCTGTTTTTGTCTTTACAGTTTTTACTTTCGTATTAATAAAATAGTTTTTAATAAAGTAGCTTTTCTAAATTTTTTGTGCAGCTTTTCTCAAGGTTGGGTGCAAAGCAGTCATTAAATGGACTTGACCAAACATTTTTTGCTGGATTAAGTAATGGAGTTTGTCCTGGAGATTCAGTGGAACTTTATGGTGAAGAGGGTTGTGGAAAAACTGAATTACTAATCCATTTTTGTGCGAACTGTATTTTTCCAAAATCATGGAAATCAGTGTGTCTGTCTGGTAGAGAAGTGAAAGTTGTATTCATAGATACTGCTTACAAATTCCCTTTGTGGAGATTAGTCCATGTTCTTGAAATGAGATTAAAAGCCGAGTTTCAAGGAAGTTCTGTTGATCCTGGAAGTGCTGAGGACATGCAAGAATTCATTAAATTGTGTCTTGAAAGGTTGCTCATACTACGCTGTTCATCTTGCTGCAATCTGGCAAAAACACTCACAAACCTTGAAGGTATTCTACATGAGAATCCAGGTATTTGTCTCTTGATTATTGACACCATATCTGAGTTTTATTGGACAGACAGAACAATAGGTGGGAATATCAAATCAGACCAGGAAGCAAATCAGAGAAACATTATCCGCAAACTTACAAAATTCCAAGAAGAGTTTCAATTAGTTGTGGTTGTTACCAAATCTGCCATAATGAATCCAACATACCAGATTCCAGTTGCAGGCTCCTCAACAAGTGGTTTGGACAAAATAATGCACATTTCTCGGAAGAATGAGGATTACTTGAGCAATGAATGGAACAAATTTTTGAAATACAAATTCCAAATAGTGAAAAAACAAGACTTTCCAAAAACAAATCCTCCTGTTTTTGTAAGCAATTTGCTAAATACCAACAAACCTTTGGAGTGTAAATTCATAATAACTGATAATGGAATCAATTTTTTTGAAAGTAGTTAGACTATATTTGAAATACACAGTCAACTCTTTGTAAACAGACATTTCTATAAAACGGACACCTCTTTGAGGACGGACTGCTTTTGCACCCAGAACTGCCAATTTGAATGAAAATTAATTCTTTAAATTAATCTCTCTAAGGCAGACCTCGTTTTAAGGCATCAGAAACCAAATTTTAGCCCCAGTGGTGTCCGCTTTAAGAGTTATCTGTATAAAATTTTTATTATATTCCGGGTGGCCCAAGACGATGTTCCGCTGTTTGCTTGGCTGTAATTAATAAAATATTGAACGAATTGTCGAACTTGTTTTTTCAGCGAATCAGTAAAAGAATAAACTGCATTTTGCGATCTTACTTTTTTATTTAGGACAAAGTTATCATATTTGATTTTTACTTTCCTCGAAATTTCTTTAAAGATATCATTTTGATGAAATTCTTTCTTTGACAAAACGTGTTTCATTGAGAAAACGCAGACCAGATTTTAGGCCATGAATTCTCAAATGGCTTGTCGAGTAAAAATCAAGCTGGTTTTGATTCGCAGAAAAAATAAATTTGGAAATTTGTTCGATATGTTTTGAATTACAGCCAAGCAAACAGCGCAACATCATTTTGGAACATCATTTTGGACCACCTGGCATCTAAGTATCATTGCATGCAAAGCATTGTAGTTGTAAGGCATCCATTAGAAAATTAAAAAGGCAACCAGATACCTCTTAGCACCCCCTCGTACAAAAAAAAACATTTAACGTGTGTGAGTGTGTGTGTGCGTAATACTTGAAACAGGAAAATAATGTCATTGTTGCTCAAAGGCAAGGTTTTTAAGTTTTACCAAATAGCTTGGTATTTTAAAAACATCAAGTAAACATGCTTTCTCGGTATACATGTGCAGTGAAGTTGAACAAAAACACTTTATGATATGACATTAAGTTATATATATTTCTACCTACAAATCTATTATATATATCAGCCCAAATCAATAATAGCTATACATCTAATTAACTTTTCAGAATATTCAATGTTCTAAAATCAATTTTCAACATTTTCATCAATATTTTATATCTTCAAATTATATTTTCAAACATTTACAATCTCAACGAATTGGAAGCAATTTTTCAAAGCAGCATTCTGCTGTTTTAACGTTATCTCGGCCGCAGTTTCCTTAACTGACAACTCGAATCTATGGTTTCACAGAAACTTTAGATTCTTATCTTCCTAGTTTTATGAAAAAAAATAAGTTTTGCAAACATCAATTTAAAACATCACATAGGGTGTCTTTTATCGGTACCGATTGTTCGGTAGACATGGTAGAGTTCGAATTCGTATTTGTTTTTACGGTGATTTTGTTTTCTACCAAATTTGTTGTTTTTAGAATCCAGTAGGATGGATGCGAAGGATGAATAAAATAAACCCCAAACGTTTACCCAGTGCTGTAGCGCTAGGGGGGCTAAGGGGCTCAACTACACTACTGCGTGTACCTAACATTTAGAGTCAGTTCGTTGTGGAAGAGTATAGCCGTTTAACGTGAAAATAGCATCATTCAGCTAAGATAAATAAAACTGAAACCGCGATAAAATATTAAATAATTTACAACAGAGGATCAAATTAATTATGAAATATAAAACAATACAATTTTCGAATATTGAGGAATACTGACGAGTTTTCATATTTGTGAGCTCATAATTAATTTCTTGAATAATAGTTTAAGATCAATATTTCTTTTGTGCTGGTGGAAAAAAGGAATATGAAGTACACTCATTTTTTAAGAAACCAAGCTACAAGAAACTAGTACTTAGATTGTCTAAAAGTTTAAGAACCTTTCAGTACTGAGAGGACGTCAAATACTATGTTTTGCCAACAGTATCATTTGCTTTTTAAAACTGCACGTTTTTTTTAAATTCACCTTCAAGTTGCGACTAGAAGTCCCTTATTGACCTTGTTGTTCTTATGGATTTTGCTAATTTTTTACCCCCCCCCCCTTCCCCTTACGCTTCTAGAACACCTCAAAAGTGCTTTTCAAAGCATGTTCTAAACATCTGCACACTTTCTTTAAATACTTTCTGAGATACCAAAATAATGTACCCAAATCTTAGGCTGGAGTTCCTTACAAAGGTGTTTCTTATAAAAATAGCGTGAAATGTAAATTAACATTGATGCTGTTCTCAACTGAATCAAATACGTTTAGATTTAATATAGTTCCCTAGACGAGTGTTGCTGTGATGGTTCTTCCTAAAAAAATGCAAGAAACTTTAAATGCAGAAAATCGAGAAACCTTCATTGCTGAAACCTTTCCGTATTTTCTTTCGAATAAAAGAGTATTTAGAATATTTACTTAGGAGCGGATGATTTTCTTCAAAATCTTTACTGCAACGAAATTCTTACAATCATCAAACATGAAGGGAATTAATTGCCAACGTAACATTATACGAATGTACTCCCAAGCACCTGATAGGCCAGTTATATAATTGATCACGTGTAATTCTTGCCTTGTTTTCATTTATTTATTAGCAGAATAGAGATGTCATGACACCTCGTAATGATACGAGGATATTGATCACATGGTACCTCGATTCATTGTCTTGCCGAGTCGGCAATTAGATCGAGCGCAATAGTAAAACTGAAAAATTATAGCTAGCTGATAGCTGATTAAACCTGCATGGTCTCCGATACTTGTTATGGTAGTGTTTTTATTCCATTGTTAAAGACACACTCTCTGAATTTATTTTGCACACGGCAGAAATCCGGATAAAAAACATCAAAATATAAAAACCTTCAGGCTGAAACTTTTCGTTATTGTTTGACAAAATTAACTTAAAAGAATACAAAAAGTGTCCAATTTATTTAGTCAATTTACCCTTCATCTATCCCCAGGGAGTTAAATAAGTATAAGGATGTCAAACAAGAACTTATGCGAGGCTTGTACCAAAATATAGTCTCTTTTATGTGTGATTTCTACTGTGCTTCAAAGATAAAACGGTTACTTTCGGATACTGCGTTGTCGATATACTAGGCAGCGAATGTGATAAGGAATCTTTTGTATATTAAGATTACGAATGAGGTAGTTTTTAATGTACGAGGCCCCGTGCACATTGCTGCGTTTCCATTTAATCCGCTTTTTATCCACATTAACCCTGTCACCCCGGAAATGGCCACGTGGCTCATTGTTAAACAACGTAAAACGTCATATTTCCAGGGGCAAACATGAACATATTTTTTATTCATGTTCGTTTGTTGTGCTACTCCCTGCAAAATGAAACTTACATAGGACTTGCATGTTTATTAGAGATAAATACGGGCGTGAAAAGGTAACACCATTTTCATAGACAAAGGAATCAAAATTATTGAAAACGCTGTTTTGTTTACACTTTCCTCGCAAAAATGATGCTAAAATATGAGTTCAAAAACCCTTTCACGCCCGGATTTATTTCCAATGAACAGGAAGATCCTATCCAAGTTTGATTTTGCAGGGGGTAGCACTTACAAATCAACTTGATGCTGGTGTTTTAAAAAACCATTAATTTCGTTGTTTACAACAGTCCACTTTCTGACAGCTCTATTTTAATGTGGTGTTGGTGCAAATGCTAGGCCAAAAACGGAGCAAACGTGGTTGATTCTCGTGTGAAAACGAGGTACAATGTGAATGGTGTTTAGAATGTTTTTAACTCGTTAAAAGTGAACTTTCGTAAAATCATCTTATACTACCATATCTAAATCCGTAAAAAGTTAAAACAATTAAAACAATTGTTAAAAAGTTAAACAATTAATATAATTGGTTTTTGTATTACAATACTTTATCCTTCAGACATATAATTTAAACTCGATTTGGAAACTATAAACTCTTTTAAATTATTTGAATGTACGCAGGGTAAAAGAGGGCACAAAGAGGGCTGGTTGCGAATCTTCTCACCTCATTTCATTTTAAGGTCGAGCCACAGCATATGAACGTAGTCTCTCTGTTTGGAACGAAGCAGTGCTGTCGGAACCGGCGGGTGGCTGGGGGAGCTGTAGCCCCCAATAATCGTAAGAATAATGCCGATTTAAAACAAATTGAACCGTTGTTCTACATTGTTATGAGAACAATAAGTCCCCAATCTGTCAAAGCTTCAGACGGCACTGAACAAAGTTATAACGAACATACAAGTTTGTTGTTTTTCATCCAAAACATTATTTGAAAATAGCTTGACCTCTTCTTTACCATATAAATAAATATACATAATGCATATATATATTTATATAGTGTATCTAATTTTACATTGGACCCCGGGTATAAGGGGTCTGGTCTCCTTTCTATAACCTTATTTTATCTCTCCTCTCGATACGTTTTTGTGCTTTTGGTTTTTGATATTTTCTCCCTTCCCCCAATTCAATTAAGGATATTTCCTCCTTCTCTCTTCCCAAAAAACCTCACACCATCAAGAGGATGTTTAACGAATGAATACCAATGCAATAGTCTTCACTTCCATGCCTTTTTCTCTTTTTATTTCTCATACATTTTCAGCGTCAGTAACAGGCAAATTGAAATCGACACACCAAATTCAAAGCGATTAACCATCGAAGACAAAAGGAATTTTCTCAAGCAAAAACCCAAAACAAACATAACCATATTTTAACTTTCTGCTTGAGAGAATTCGCTTTGTCTTGCGTGGCTAATCGCTTTGAAATTGGCATGTCAATTTCGCTATTGTTACAAAATTTGCCTCTGTTAGCGTCAGTACTTTTCTGGTATATGTATAAATATATATATTTATTCATATATATAATAATTCGACATGCATACTCCCATTACGTATATTCCATAAATTCGAAGTGCCTTCTTTTTATAACGAGGCAACTTTAAGAGCTAACAAAGTCAATAAAATGCCTACCGTAACAGCAAATGAAGGCGGGGACAAAGACATACCACTACAAGAATATGATTTCTTTTTATCACAAATGCAATTACCTGGTTGCTGTGGTTTGGTTACAAAAGTAATACGTTCTTCGATTCCCGCAATCACCGGGTCTTTGTAGTCGATATACTCAGCAAGTAAGCGAGCTGCGTCATCTCCAGGATGCAACTTTATTCGATTTTTCTGAAACATCTGAAAATTATCACCACCTCTTCGCATCCATGTTGACATTATTATCTTGGAAAGAAAATCACTCAATTTAGGTCTCAGGGAGTCGCTAGGGAGGGAGTTGTGTGGGGGTGTGACTGTGACACCTAATAATCAGCCACTCTTGTAAAATTTGGGGGAATCTCATTTCATTTAATAATTTTAAGAAGGGTGAACCTTCAGTTTAGATCAGACTAATTTTCAAGGGGCCCTCCAATTAAAAACTTAACAGCACCCCCACCAATTTAACAACACCCACCAATCTAAACATGCTTGCGACGCCCCTGTTATGGATTAATCAATTGACAATTTGATCGAGCATGAAGAAATTTTTTGTTAATCCCCTAACCCTCCGGTAGTAGGGTGGGGGCATTGTATTGTAGCAATTGATTATAGGAGGATGACTATTTTATAGAGGTGTAATAACCAATCACATAAGAGTATAACTACTATGACTAATTTCCTACCCCTCGGGGTACATGTCGGGTGAAACCCCCATCTGCAGCAACGTCCATTTGTAATGGTGTGAAGGAAAAAAAATCGATATTAAGTTACCTTGTATACTTTATTCTTATCCAGTGGTTCATATCTTGGCACTCTGCACTGAGAGCATCTTACTGTTGCGTTGACAACGCGTTGACCAGCTGGCTCTTTGATATCATATTGTACATGAATGCCTACAAACGAAATGCAAACTTAGTAGAGAGGGAAACAACATACTGATTAACGGGGTGCCAATGGTTTTCACTAAAGTTAACAAGGGGGCTCTAATGGTAAAATGATTCGAAAACAATAATAAAAAGAAAGATTCATACACTATTTCATTTTAACAAAAGATCACTACTGATCATTTCTGATTAAGAAGGGTAGGAATCATTACTGATTAAGATATCAAGAAATCATTACTGATCAAGAAAACCTTACTGCTTAAGAGGGGTGTGAATCATACTGATACTGATCAAGAAGTCATTACAGATCAAGAAGTCATCACTGATCAAGAAATCATTACTGATCAAGAAGTCATCACTGATCAAGAAATCATTAATGATCAAGAGGGCTAGGAACCATTACTGATCAAGAGATCACGAAATCATTACTGATCAGGAAATCATCACTGATCAAGAAATCATTACTGATCAAGAGGGGTAGGAATCATTACTAATCAAGAGATCAAGAAATCATTACTGATCAATAAATTATTACTGATTAAGTTCTACATAATTTCAACTGAAAATCAGCTGCTTCGCTCATTTTCAGCTGAAATAACTATGCTACAATGCTTGGAAGTTTCCTGCAAAATTCTCGCTTCAAAATTCACGTAGATTTTGTCAATCAGTCACACGAAGATTTTGTCAATCAGTCCAAAATCTGTTTATAATTCCGTGTTCCGCGACTGCGACTGATTTCGCCGTTCCACAAGTGCAAATTCCGCAAACTTTTGATGACCTTCACCTCATAAATGCATCGAAATAACACAAGTCATTGACATAAAAAAGTGCATAACTCATTGACCCCTGGAATGATCACATAGCCTATTGATGAAAATTTTTTACTTCCAGGAGGTAAATGAGGACAGATCTCTATATTCGAATAACAGGATCCTTCTAAAAATACCATACTTTTTTCGCAAAAATCACTTTGTTTTCTTAAAAAAGTTTCGAAAACAGCTAAAAATTCTTTCGTTCTTAAAATTATCGTATGCTTTTCAAAGAAAGTGCCCCTTGTTTACATTCATTTGAAATATTTAAACGAAAGTTTAAAAAAATTTAGTTGATTCGTAAGTGCTGCCCCCCTCCCCCCCCCCTGCAAAATGGAACTTTGATAGGTAAATACAAATGCCATTTGACTACTGTTCCCCGCAAACTGTGACAAAAATTAAAGCAGTATATATTCAAGTATCAATAATTAGGGAGCCAAAAATATCTACAAGTATATTAATATTTAAGTATTAATAAGTAGGGGTGCCATAAAGAAAATCTACAAGTATTAATATAAAAGTATTGATAAGTAGGGGGGACCATAGAGAAGATATTAATATCAAATTATTAATAAGTAGGGGGGCGTGTTCCAGAATATTTAACTTGATACAAACCTGACATTTGAAGAAACGCGCCACTTGGTGATTTAGGCTTATAATTATAAACGCTATGCTCTAAAGCTTCAAGAAGATATTTCCCTTTCAACTCAATTATGTCGGCTTGGTTTCCAAATGGTAGCACTTCAATCACATCTCGGTATGTCAAGCTTTCTACAAACATCAAAATAAAATAAATTTTGCAAACTATACTCTATAATTTATCACGTATGACACCAAAACGATGTCTTAAAAGAATAAACACAACATTTTGTATAAATGTAAGATATCAACAGAAACTATTTCTTCCAAAAAAACATTCCTTGAGCCGCATTAACACATCCTGCAGGGTAAACTTGCCTATAGTCTATTATAAACTATAAAATATAAAAAAGTCTATTTACTTCTTAATCCGAGAAAAGCAGTAGAAGGAACTGAGCACTGAGAAAAAGAAACGAAGGAAGCTGAGGAGGAGGAAAGAGAAATTTCTTTCTCCTCCCTATTTTCTTTCTTCCACACTTACTCCGTTTGTTGTCGGATTAAAAAGACATTTTCAGTTCTCAGTTTGTATACTTGTAGACTTGGGGAAGTATAACGCAGGGTAGATATACCATGAGCCGCATTAAGACACCCTAACTTTTAATGGAAACAAATAAAAATCTTCGTTGAACAGACAATGTTTTACACTCACGGTTAATTCTTTTATCAATGGAGCTTCGAATGCCTCCTGATACCCACAATGCAATTCCGACATCGGCCCATTGAGTATCATCAGGGTGCTTTCGATACGCATTAACGAGAGCATCTGTAATGAGATTACCCATGTTGCATTCTTGCAAACGGCAAATCTCGCGGCGACCATCGAGAAACACATGAGTTCGTCCAAGAGACATCTGAAAGAATATTTGCAAATTAAGGCCCTGGTTACATAGCGAAAGTCTTCCGGCTTGGCCCGGACTCGGTTTATTTCCTTCACCTTATCCCCCAATGCTCTTAAGGTGGCGGTTGAGCGATCCGAGACTCGAGCAAGAAGTCTAGGATTAGACTTTTACCTGGACTTTATTTCATGGCCAAACTGCTGTAAAAATCAGTGTGTAATTACATGAATAAGTTCTCCTGCCCGATCGGGCGGGATGTTTTCGATTGCACAAATCTCGGCACATGTCAAGCGAGGTCCCGTCAAACCGAAACACTTTTCTCAAGCATCAAATCCTACCAGCCAAGTGAAATAATTCTAAGAAGGCTCGTGGAAATCATGATTTCGTTTCGTATAGCCGGGATAATTCTCTCCATATAATCGAAATAAAACTATCATGTTGGAATAGACCGACTGGCACAAAATTCTGTCCCGTCCCGGCAAATTAGGATAATTTTAATACAACAACCATTCGCAGTGGTGCGTGAAAAGATTTCAAGGTTTCATTACTAGGATACTAAAGAGACCTTCAAGGCCCTTCAAAGCAAGATTACAATTGACAAAGTACTTTCTCTTTAGCCAAACCCCAACTATGAATACTATAGTTTTTCTTTAGCCCCAAACCCCGACCATAAATACTAAAAGTAAATTCTTAAATATAAAAATAAATATAGCCAAGAGCGTAATAAAACTATGGCACAATAGTTAATGTGAATACAATAGTTTCTCTTTAGCCCCAAACCCCGACTATGAATACTATAGTTTCTCTTTAGCCCCAAACCCCAATCGTGAATACTATAGTTTCTCTTGAGCCCCAACAAAGGCCATAAATAACAATAGTTTCTAAAAACAATTCTTGTTAATAACAAACCTCTGAATAATATGAAACTTTTGAATAACGTTTCTTCACTTCTGCCAGAATCTGTTTATCTTCATCAATGGCTCCATTCAAAAGCACAGGGTTCCCAGAATAACTAGTGATTTCACCTTGCTTGTCAAAGGTTACATTTAAGTACCCCAAGTACTTTCCAAACGTATAATCTTGTACAACGAGTGTCTTCTTGCTCGGCCTTTCAGTTGGGTTTACAATGAAAGGATATGGACCGTAAGGGTTTTCTCTGTTTGGCTTTTTACCTTTCAGGAAAAAAGTATTATTATATAATCATAAAACTGTATTTTACAGTGAAGTTCTGCCTACCCTTTCACGCACGGATTTATTTTCAATCAACTGGAAAATCTCATCTAAACTTTATTTTACAGGGGATAGCTCTTAAAAACCAACTATATTCAGGGAGATAAACTTACGTTGAAATATTGGAAATTTATGGACAGTTATGTCTGTGTTCTTCGAAACATGACGTTCTATGTTATTTGGGAATGGCTCTTCTCGGGGTAAAAGTTAAAATCAGCCACTAAAATTACCCCCCACCCCCTTCCAACCACTATTGCTGTAGTCAGAAGTCCCGCTTGGCCTACTATTGAAATAACATTAAAAATTTAAACATCAACCACAATTTGTGAGTTTGTATAAATTTTGAAATTAGCCAATCATATCAAAGAATTTTATCACGTGCTTATAAATACAGTAAGTTGATTGGCCATTTTCGTCAAAATGTAGACGCATCAACTGATGAATGAAATATAAGATTCTCCAAGCAATGAATTCTAAAATTAAAACGAAACTACCGGGTGTCCCAAAAAGACTACACGTTTGCAAAGCTGATGTCAGTGAGCTTGTCTTTGAAGATTTTAGTTTTTACACGAGTCTTATAGAACAAACTTCAACTTACATTTTGATATCTTGATAGGCAAAATCGACTCAATAATCGCTGATGTACACCGATTGAAAGTGAAAGGTCTGATTTTGTAAACAGGGGCAATTTTTGTAACAATAGACACACCAATTTCAAAAATCTCCTCCGCAACTCTGCATTGCTTCACTTCTTTACATTTTCCAGTTGAGATGGTTTCTCGTCATTTTCAGAGGATAATTCCTTTGAAATTGGTGTGTCAATTTAACTATTGTTACAAATTTTGCCACTGTTGATTTTGAATTTCAAATTTCAAAAGAAAAATTTATTCTGCGGAAGAGAATGTTTTTATCTCTGCAGTGGAAGAAGTTGAAAATTTTACGTCTTCGGGGGAAAACGGTCATTTATACGAGGTCAACATTTATGTCACGGTAAGTAACTTTTGTTTGAATCAACCATCGAAAAATAGACTTACTCAATGATCTAAATATTTAGCATACTCTTTTGGAGTCATGTCCTATATTTTCATAAGATATTCACCTTGAACATGTCAGATATGGGCTTTATCTGCTGTTTCCCTAGTGCCGTTGCCTTCAAGCAGTAATTAGAATTTATGTACTTAGAGCAGTAATTAAAATTAATGTATCGTTGTGCGTTGTTGACATCTATTGATCAACATCGTCCAAATGTTAACTTTCAGGCTCTTTGCTGATAAACGATTAACAACCAATTTTCAGAAGAACATTGGAAACCCTAAATTTTGTGAAAGCCTTAAATTTTAGTTATCATTGGCCATAACTCAGCGATTGTTCAGTTCATTTTGCCAACCAAGGTATCAAACTTTTAGTTAAAATCCTTTTTGTTAAATGCAACCAGAAACATAAATATTAACGTTAAGGCTCCTCCACAATAGCTTCACAAACGTGTAAATTTAAATTTAAAGAAAATATTGGTAACGAGAAGCAATCGTACCTGAATACATAAATGTGTTTGTATGACCTCCAATAACAACATCGATGTCGGGGATACTCTTTGCAACTGCAATATCAACCTCAATTCCAGAGTGACCAAGAGCGATAAATTTGTTTATACCCATTGCTTTGAGTCTATTTACTTCTTTGCGAATCTCCTCCACTTCGTCAAAAAATTTAATATTATTGCCAGGGTAAGAGAGCCTGAGAGTATAAACAAAATAAATATGCAGTCGAGTTAATGTCTGATCTACACACCGCGGTGTTTTTTATTACAAAAATATTCAGCGCAGTGCTTATTCGAGAAGGGAACTTATTCAAAACATTAGGCTTTAATCGAAGTAACCAACGGGTTCAAAACTAACGGTAATTCGCCGAAGGTAATTTTAGCTGATAGAATTAAGGTGATTCACTCTTCGCCGAAGGTAATTTAGCTGATAGACTTTAGTAGCGCTATCGAAACAGGAGAAAGTTTTTCATTTTCCCATTTTTTTCGTGCGCATTTTCGAGCCTCTGCGGCGGAGAGTTGGTAATTCGACATTTCATTAAATTGCAAAAAGTCGTTCTAAATCAACAAAGTAATCTCTCCAGATTTTGCTTCGGACAAGATGAGGGTTCGAGCTTCCCGAAGCACATTAACATCGTTCCCAGGCCAGGTATATCCTTTTTACCTGCCGCAACATTTTTGGTGGGATGTTGGTAATTTATTCGACATCAACAGAATGAAACTTTCGACATTCAAATCCCATTAGAACAAGGCGCCTTGTTTTTTCAAATCTCCTTGGAGTCAGGGATCTTATGTGTTCTGTGTATGAGCAAATAAAAATACCGAAAAGTGAGGTAGATGCCATAAGGGTACATGGTTGGTGCTATATCGTAGTGGAAATGAAGACACGCACCATCTCTAGATGCATGACAAATACCATTTGTTATTAAAATACTTATTTCAAAATAAATTTTTAAAAACAAGGTGTTATTTTCCATATGTCTAGAGATCTTCCCAGATGATATTCCTATCCCGTCAAAGTTCCAGCAATCAATAGCGCTTACCACGTTGTCTCCTTCGTAAGGTATCCCACAACCCCAATCTTTTCGCCGCCAACTTTAAGCACCATACTTTTGTTGTATAAAGTTTCCTTTTTCGGCCATGTTGGTTCTCGAGAAACGTTCATGTTCGAACATACGACAGAAAAATTTAATGTGCGAAGGAAATCGACAAGCTTTGCTGGTCCCATGTCAAATTCATGATTTCCAATTGTCTAAAAGGCAAATATGAAATAATTTATACAAAAAATTGTATCGATATTTTAGTGTTAGCATATGGTTAGATCACGTCCAGTCAAATTCAATTAACATACGACATCGAGTCTGTCACCAACGCGACCAAAATTTGTTTTCGATTCAAACGTTAAATTTAACTTAGGTCTGATTATTTGGCTAACTCGTCAATTTGAAAATTTTCTAGCAAATCAGAGCATCATATCATAAACTCGCTGTCGAGTTTTACTCAAACTGGGCGCGTGGCTTCTAACCATAGACTTATCATCGATATATCACGGGTTTAATCATGGTTTAATCGATATCATTAAATTTGACTCGACCTACCTTAATAATTCGATTAAGCCCCCCCCCCCTCTTGAATACCCCCCCCCCCTTCTTGAAGGTGATTTTTTT
>JAYJMH010051036.1:0-13577 GCA_036873815.1 Phacellophora camtschatica | reverse complement strand
AGCATTTCCTCTGATACCGTAATGCTCGAGCTTAGAGAGCAAAATATTATGATTGACTGTATCAAAAGCTTTTTGTAGATCAATAAAAATACCACAACCATATCTTTTATTGTCAAGGGTAGACCTTATGGCCTCAGTCATGCTAATTAGTGCATGATCGATTGAATGATTTTCCTGAAATCCAAATTGCAAGGGATATATCAATTTGTGAAAAGTAAGAAAAGAGTAGAGTCTTTTGTACATTAATCTTTCATACAATTTACTGAAAAGAGGTAACAGAGAAATCGGTCTATAATTAGAGGCTATTTCAGGGTCACCTTTTTTGAAAAGAGAGATTACTTTAGCTACCTTGAGTTTAGAAGGAAATATACCTTCAACAAATGATTGATTAACGAGTTTGGCAAGCAAATGAGAGATTTGAGGTCCCATAATTTTCAATAATTTTATGGGAATACTGTGAGGACCAACAGTATTTATCAAATAAAATATGAAAATAACAGTTCAACAATGACACCCTAAGTACTTTACATGGCAAAGCAATGGTTACAGCTTCAAAAAGACATACAAACCTTGAAAATTAGACATTAAAAGTAGATGGAGCTAAACTGTAAAATGGGTTGCCCCATCATATTATGAAAGATATTGCAAACTTAAAATAATTCACCTCAAAATAAAGGAGAAGATTGAAATTGTATGCTCAATAGTAACTTTTATATAATTTCTATTTATTAATTGTTGTTTCTTTTATTTTTGTTGTTTCTGTGTGTTTCTGTTTCTAAAATACATTTTAAATTTATTCTTTTTTGCATTAAATCAGCCCACAGGTTACTCTTTGCTTTTCCTCCGTCATGTAAGGCATCACTTGTGTTGTTTGTTTTCTGTGAATAAATTTGAATTGAATTCAGGCCAGAATTAATTTTTTTTAGGAATTCCTATAAACAGTTAAAATGCTTACCATAAATCCTTGATTTCCAAAGATAAGAAAGAAAAATATTTTATTTGGGCTTATTTAAGTATCTAAGAAGGTTCTATCCCTTGCTTGGTACTGTTTTAAGCTAGTGCAAGAATGTAGTATGTATAATTAAATTTTCATAGCAATTCCAATACTACCCCATGCATGTGGGCTTGTTCATTCTTGTTCTTGTTTGCTCATTGTTTGTTCTTTGGTTTCTTCATGGTTTATTTTTGGGTTGTTCCACTTTTTCTTGGGCTGTTCTGAGGTGTTATATGTCTTTTTTTATAACAACACCTACAGTAGCTTCAGTTTCAGACTGGACTTGTTCTTATTTCAGGACTGATTTTACAAACTTGCTACCCCCACCCTTAAGTACATCTCAGGTCAAGTTCTCGATTCCTGCACACGTTTGTTGTACCCCAAATTTCAGCCTGGCATTTCTTATAAAAGTTGTTCAATAAAAGAAAACTTTTCATTTCCTCAACTAGTGTTCAATTGTGATTATTTTTTTTGCTGTTAAGATTAAGATTTTAAATGTGTGTTCAATAGTTATAAAAAAATAAAACTAAAAACGTATTAATCACTGTTGGGTGATGTTTGGTGAAATTGTGTATGCCTCCAACAAATGTGTACATGATTTCTAACTTTCTTTGGACAGGCCTGGGAAATTGTTACTCAAGAATTTTGAAAACAGCTGTTTTCAAAAACATTAAATAATGAAAACATTTTTTAATTTAGGCTAGCTGTTTTCTTTTGGCATCACAGTAATGTAAATGGCAACACATGACATACAATGCACTTTGGAATATTTTTACTGAATGTTCCAGTTTTTTAATCCTATAAAGAAATTTTTTCTTTTCTTACAGAAACGTTGTTTCAGTTAAAGGTTAGTAACATACTGTAGTTAATTAAAGCATGCTGTGCAGTTGCGATAAAAATAGTGGCAAGGGTATTTTACCAAGATATATTTTGTGTTTGATGATTGAATTTTGATACCCAATCACTGATTCTATTATAGAAAACAGTGTTTCATTATGAAAATACCCCCACTGCAATCTTTATTGTAATTTTTTTACTTTCAACTCTCACTAAAGCAGACACCGCAGCGGGACCCAATTTTGACACTTGACTGCATAAAGCAGTGTCTTTCTTATTGATGTGTCTAATTTCTACTGTTACAAAGAATTGACTGTATTTAACGCTTACTGATTGGAAAGATTTTTCCATGCCGAGAAGAAATCTAACACCTATATACAAGAACACAAGAAAGAAAGGAGCCTAAGTGTGCATCATGTTTGCTGCATTTATATATAAACTTTTTTATCTGGCCTTAATATTCTACGTTTGTAACTTTTCTTTTGAGATGCATAAAGGCGTTCATAACGTACTTTGACATGTATCGTTGTTTGTGCCTTTCTGGAGTGTTATATCGTAAATGTCAATGAATACAGTAGAACCTCGATAACTCGAACCCTCAAGGGAAACAAATATTTGTTCGAGTTATCGGGAGTTCGAGTTATCAAGGGACAATTCAGTGCAGAAAGGTCGCACAGGACATAGGAAATTGTTTGAGTTATCGAAAGTTCGAGTTAAGCGTGTTCGAGTTACTGGGGTTCTGCTGTGTGTCAATTTTGAATCAAACATCGCAACGGAAAGTAAATTTACTCAACATTTTAATAATAACCAATTTTAAGAAGTATATTCATTGGAAAGATCACTCTCTGAAGTTTGGTTATTCTTTGACATAACACAGATATTATTTACTTGATTTCGCCACCCAAGGTTTCATATTTTAAGTCTTTAAGCTCAAGTAACTTTTTAATTGCAACCAGAAACAGAAATACTAAACCACAATGGCTTTGCAAACATGCGGGTTTTTTTTAGGACACCCGGTATTTTCATAAAATTGATTTTTTTTAGTTCTCGACAAAGCAATTGGAAAGATTGTCAAAAAAATGCGAGAAAGACCAGCGTACACAACAAACAAAAGTGAAAAAGGTGGGTTTTAGTTCCGAGTTTTTGCTGTTCTTTGTTCTTGCTTATAGGAAATGTAGATATGTACAGTAAAGTTCACAGTTAGTATTTAAATGTGTATGGAAAGAGGGACTGATAGAAGTTGATGATTGGAGGTCTATTCTGTGAGATGTGGCTAATATCAGCCGTAAATGCTTTCGTAATAGTTTTCATGATACATTAACATTTTCAAGCACTACACTTTAAAAATAGAAATTAAATTTCCTTTAGCTTTTAGATTGATTTGAAACAGTAAGATTACATATTTTAAATGATTTATCATTCAAGTTGAGGTTTAAGCCAGCACTCCTATGCCTAATAAACTTCCTCCCCCCGCTTGTTAATTTTATATTTAATAAATTTCTCATATTATTTTGCTATTATAAATTTTTTATGTAGACTTTGCATTCGAAATCAACTATTTCGCGTACTAAATGACAAAATCTTGAACATTTTTTTTCCTACAACTATGCAAACACCCAGTTTAAGTTGGAGAGTAAGTTCTTTTAATGAGAATGTGTGAACCAAAATAAATGAAGATTATCATAGACCAAGGAATAATATTTCAATCACTCCAAAGAATTTTGCAATACCAATTTAATTTTTAGCTTTTCTTCCCCAACTCGTTGGCTGGCTGATACTCATTGCCAGTTAGTTACACCAAACGGTCCAGTCAATTCTTATCATGTACTACTGGCACATGTGTTATTTATATTTAATGTCTTTATCACACGATAAATAACTGTGCATTTATTGCAGGCAATACAACAAAAGAATGTCGAAGGTGCAAGAATTTATGCCGAGAATGCGATAAGAAAGAAAAATGAAGGTTTAAATTACTTACGACTAGCATCAAGAGTGGACGCAGTGGCTTCAAAAATTCAATCTGCCATGGCAATGAAACAGGTATGAAACATATTCTTAAAATTGTGAGATATATTTGCCCAGGGTGGCAGTTCCATCTAACTCGGGTAGAAAATCTTGTGGTGACCCAAAAACGTAATGGATCGAAAACGAAAATCGAAAAATATAATAGTATGGCTCATGCATCTAAGCAACTGAAATAATTTGAGATTTTGAATTATTCCAGGTCACCAAGAGTATGGGAAGTGTTGTCAAAGGTCTTGATAAAGCCCTGCAGTCTATGGACCTGCAAAAGGTAATGCTTGTTTTGTAATCACCTTTTTATTCTTAGGCTGTTTGTATTATGTTGATTAGTTTACACAATTGATAGTCATTTTTTGATAAAGCGGATGACCCAAAAAATGTTTAGACTTTTGAAAAATTGATAAAATTTGTTTTCTGCTGACGTTAGAAGAAACCAAAGAAACCGTTATTTCGGTGACATTGTGTGACGAACGATGACTCAATTTCGACTTAAAAAACCTAATTCTGAGCTATACTTTTCAAAACTTTTGTAATTTATATCATACAGCAAATGATATTTTGAATTACATTTATAACACTCGTAACAATAACGATATAAAATGATGACAACTTGCAGTAAAATGGTTTATTCATCATCATAACAACTTATACCATGCATCAAAACCACGTCACTTCTAGACCAGCGACATTGTTTGTAACTTGCATGCCAAAACCAGAATTTAAGGCATGTTTGATGCTTGTTATTGGCATGCAATAATAGGGTTACCAAAGAAATGCACCAACATAACGTTTTTCCCAAATGAGCGTTTTTAGATAGAAACAGGAGAAACGAAAATTCGTAAAATAACAACACCAGGAACGAATGGCATTATACAAATGAAACCCATCATTGTTGCATCAAAATATATATAAGAAATAAATGTTTAGTTAAAAGAGGTCTTTGGGTGTCTCAAAATACTTGTTTTCCGTTGTTTGTTTGAAAATTTCAAAGATGTTCCGAAATCAACAAGTCATATTTTACACAGTGTTCTCTGCAAATTCTAGATTTGGTAAAATCCGCCCCAAAATCCTATAAAGCTCACCGAGTTATCAGTTTCGACTGTTAAAATATTTGAGAACTAAAACCAGACGATTGTCAATTTTTCTTAATATTTTGAAGCGAGAACATGCTTGTGGATGTTATAAAATCTTAATTAACTTTTAACTTATCTCGGGACATTAGCATTCAATATAGGCACATAGAATCGCCCACTCTGCTGTCTTCGGATACAAATATTTTAATACTTGTGAAAAGGTACGGCAATCAGAATATATCATAAAGTTTATATATAGATTTGGTTTGTATGTTTTACGATTTCTTCTCATTCAGGTATCTGCTGTTATGGAAAAATTTGAAAAACAATTTGAAGATCTTGATGTGCATACACAGGTGACGAATCAACTGAAGAATTTAATTATTGATTTTAATCATTCGACTCGTAAAATCCCATTGATTCTCTAACATATTTCAAGAAACTAGCAAAACCATTATATATTTTAAAATAATAATAGAAAAAATAACACACTTTTTATAAACCTTGGAATCCAAAAATCTGTCAGAAGTTATTTCAAAATAATTGTTATATTTTAAAGTAAATTGACGGATACAAATGGCTTCATGAAGAAATTCAGTTTGACAAATTTGATTAGAGGAAGAGCTATATTCATTTTTAGATTACCCAATCCTCTGGCGTTCGCCACTTTTAACTGCTCATTTGATTTACTTAAATAATCAATTGAAAAAACCATAAAACGGACAGCTGGCACGTAACGGCAGAATGTTATTGTCATTTTGTCTATTCCAGGTTATGGAAAGTTCAATGGGAGATGCTGTCACTTTAACAACTCCACAAGATCAGGTGCGGGTTTTTTTGTCTCTTTAAATTATGTTGCATTCTTGAATCGCGAAATATATCCTATTTATTGGTAATTCAATGCCAACTGATGGCAGTTTGACGAAGAAGTTTAGGACTCTACTGCACTTTGAGATATTTAGTACACGTGTTTCTTTGAAAGTAGAACAAAATAAAAACAGGATTGATGTTGAAATAAAGGCCAATGCCTTTTAATTTAATTGTGTACTAAAAGCTACTTGAAGCAGGTTGTTTATGATTTAATTGCCTGGAATGTTATTGTCTGTTTTTTTTTTCAAATTTGAGGTGCAATTTTAATTTAAAATGTTGAAATTAAATGATACAAATGATACTGACTGTGCATTATGTAAACTCCCTTTGTAGGTCGACCAGCTGATCTTACAAGTTGCCGAAGAGAGCGGTTTGGAAGTTATGGATCAACTAGCCGAGTTAAACCCAGGGACTGGCACGCTGGCTCCTGGAGCTGCATCGAAGAGCAAATCGTCAGAGGACGAACTTGATAGAAGGTATTCTCATTACGTCTATTCCGCCTATTTTCCAAGAGGCGGCATTTTTCGGTCGAACAAAGTTTTCTAGGCGTCTGATTGGCTTGCGTAAAAAGGCAATGTCGCTCAAAAGATGAAACCCATTCAAGTTGCAAGCGCAATCGCTTTTGGAAACAATGGGAATTTCGTTTGAGCGAAAAAATCCCTAGTGACAGCCTTAGGTCGACTGCATTATTTTATCATGAGTTGATAAAATTGTTCGTGTACAGGAGCACTTGTGGGTACAGGGGCACAAAAACGGGAACTAGAATTGCCCTCCTCTACAAGCTTCTAAATCGATTCAAAGTCGCATGTTATAAATATTTCCGAAACCTGATTGTCACTTGCATTCATAAATGCACCGTTTGGTCAAGTTGGATCAATTAATGATTGTGATTTCTCCAAAATATACAGAAATAAATATTTAATATGCCAACCACAAGCATTTATTTCACGATCTATATTTCTGGGTCAACTGTGAAGTTTCCAATCTGCAGAAGAAGGTTCTGTCAAAGCGCCCTTCTTGCACACGAGAGGAACAATTCTCAAGACACATTTAACAGAACGCTGTTCTTATTTAAGCGAGGCATGCGCAGAAGCATTGTAAATGCCATTGATCACTGTTATCTTTTTTAGGTTAGCAGCACTGAGAAATTAGGCAGCATGAGGCACGCTAAATTGGACAGTAATTATTGTAAAATAATTTCCTATTTGTATTTATATCTTGATTAAATTGTGAAATAACTATCATTTAGAACAATGTCGTTAATTTTGTATGGGACCCAACCAAAAAGTTGTATGGTTTATAGCAATGCCTTTCACTTTAGATAAAGTTCTCACATCGGTTGTATTTTTGTTATGGTACAGAATTTTCTTTCAGTTGTTTGTTTTTATAATATACGGACGGACAATGCGTATGAAAGCTTATTAGAACGAAGTGTACGTCTCTTAGTTTATCCATGAAAAAGACGGGGATAAGACTCATTACGCCTCCTACCAAAATGGCCAGACGGATTTGATCGGTGTTAAGTCATAGTCGAGATAATGGCACACACCATCTCCAGGTATATGACAAATAAGAGTTTTGCATTTCGGTCTAAAAATTAATTTCGAAATGTGTATTTTAAGAACGTATAATATTTGTCATGCATCTAGAGGTGGTGTCGTCGTTATCTCGAGTCTCAACCATGATGTGACGCCAACGACGCGACGCGACGCTCGCTCTTCGTGCAAATCTCGTTTTCACAATTCGCCTGGACGCATAATTCGTCTGTAGCAGAAAACCTGTCATTCATGAAAAATATACAAACACGGCTACCGGAAGGAATGATTAACTATGCAGGAAAAAGCTGCAAAATTGAAATATTGCATCATTAATTTCCATCAAATCAGCATAAATTATAGACCTAGATTACAGTAAGGCTGGCGTAAGATTTAATGAACAAAATCGAATGTGCTTTCTTGTGTGTTGTTTTTATTTTATCCCCATTTTGTTTTAATGCTAACGAAAATATTTATTTATCAACAAATACATTTTAAGACAAATAAACATAAATATAATACGTTGTGTGTTAAAAAAAATGCAACCGCAGTAAATCTTAATGATACCCCCCCCCCTTCATGTTCAAACCAAAATGTAACTAACTATATCATCCAACTGCTGAACACTAAAATGTTGCTGAAACATTAAAAGGAAATATATTATAAGTTGCCAGAAGATGAAAGCGTGCAATTTGTGCTCATTTTGTGCTTCCATTTAACTTTCATTTAACTAGTGTACCCTTTTTTCTTGCTTCTTACCTTATAAAAATTGCCATGCTTTACCCATGAGGAAGAGGCTCTTGAATAATTCTGGCAGTCCCAAAATAAGAAAACAAATAAATAAATATCTAATAATATCTAAATTAATATTTGATGGGGCCTCGTATAACTAGAACGCCCGTGTGGTATGAAAAACAATCCGACAAGAAAAGTAATCCGTTGTCTTGAAACTGGGGTGTTGTTGATAAAGCCAGGTTTAGGGCTGCCCTAAAAACATTTAACTCAAAAGAAACCAGGCGCATTCCATTATGTACATTAACATGGAAAACTTTCAGACAATATTTTGTCCAAAACATTAATCGTCCAAACGTTTCTTAAACTTTCCAAATAACATATCCCAAAGTCATGTTGGTAACATTAATTGTTCTAAATACTTTTGCTAGAAGTTTCTAGGTGTCCCTCTTCAGTAAAATATTTTGACAATTTTACAAAAAAGTCGTCAATTGTTTTTTGTTTGTACGACATTTTTCAATCAGAAACTACTTGATGTTGCTGTATTCTTCGAATTTTCATGGAATTTAGCCATCAATAAACATCAAACCTGGTTGGGTTTTCGATTGAAAATATTGTTACAAGTTAAAGTTTAACAAATATTTACAAACGATATGTTGTTACAGTATTCTTAAATCCTTTTGGATGTCATTAAGAACGACATAATAACCACGCTGCCCCGCAGTGTCTAAACTTCCTATAACTGCCAATTATACGTAATATTTCCATTATGCTTGAATCATTTGAATCAAATATGACCCCGAGAACATTCGGCAGTGATAGCATGAATAACATTTCACTTTATGTAAGAACTAAAACGGTGAAGTGTTTAGATGCTGCGGAGGAGCGTGTCCTGCAAAATATGACATTTAATAACAATTATATAAACAGAAACCACACAATACTATTCATACCTAGTGCTCTCTTTCCTAATAAAATTGTCTCGAATAAATTGTTTCTGTACTTTTGTTGTCACTTTTTCTGAAATGGAACAGAAACACTAATTGAAACGCATATAGTTAACATAAATAATATATATTTGTATATATATGATGCCGGGTGACCCAAAACAAAGTTCCAACGTTTGAAAACCACCAAACTTTGATTTTGTTACGAATTTCAAATTTGGTTTAATGCTAACGTGAGAATAATTAATTTTAAAAGCTGCCATTATTTTGGTAACTTTGACGAACTATGACGTAATTTCGACTCAAAAAATCTAATTTTGAGCTATAATTTTCAAAACTTTTGCAATTTAATAAAAAAATAGCTTTTAAAGTGTATAATGCGGATAACGTCATTTATTTTGCTGTTAGACTGGCAAAATTACATTTCTTTTTGTGTATTTTAAATTCCTACAGCTAATTGAAATTATTCTTTGCTCTCATCTAACAGACCACAAAACGCACAAACGCAGTTAAACGTTATTTCAAGCTAATTTTTGACGAATTAAAAAATAGTTGTTAATCTAAAGTGCTGGATAAAGTAATAGGAGTGCTCGAGTAGGAATTTACAAAGGCTCGAAAGACAGTAATCAAATCAAAATAATTCCTTCAACAACGAGAAAAAACATTCTTACCTTCAGAAGCAAACTTTTCTCATATTGGCGTTTGGCCATACTTTTTGTTATCCAACCAGGAATATCTGGTATCATGTAAGCCAAGAAAAACTTTAAAGCGATGATCAAGTGCTGAAAATGACAACAACAAAACACTCAAGTTAACATAATTTTGTTCTCAAGTTAACAAAACACTCAAGTTAACAAGTCTCAAATTTTGCTGTTAGTCCCAGTGATCAATATTTTGGAGCATAACATCATCATCATCATTTTTAGTCGAGAATGCAAAACGTTTACATACAAATGGATATAATAAAATTAGACATAAAAATTGCATTCTACACGACCCAAGGGAAGCAGAGCTTATCTGACTTGGGCCGTAAATAATAATACTAATTTCTAACGTCTTTTGAAGAATTTTAAAATGTTGCCAAAACCCAGACTCAAACTTGTGACGTCATCAAGTGAAATATTTAGATTATAATATCTCAAAAACTACATGTACAATCTACAAAATTCAATTCTTCTTCTTCATCTCTCAACAATATTCTTCAGATAAAAGTGTATTTAGGCAGTTGAAATTTTTGTTGCAAAAGCACTTCAAATCTAACTCCAGCATAATGTAAGCCCACTTTAAAACTATATGTAAAAGGCATCCAAACCTCAATAACAACGAACAGCAAAATGTAGTCTGCCGTAGGCATGTTGCCAAAATATTTCTTTGTGCTACTAGACATGGCAATTAACGAGCAGTTGGTGATCACTGCAAAAATCCCCATTAGCTCAAACGCTGCCTGAAAGGAAAAAGATTTTGATTGACTGGCAAAATTCACAGTGAGACACTATAAACAATAAAAAAAATTGCACTAAACATTACACAGTGTAGTGCGTGTGTGTAGTGCGACACATTTTATTATCCTTGGCCCGACTGGGTTGATCCGGTCAATCCGGCAGGCAGGCAGGCGGGCAAAAATTTATGGGCGACAAAGCACAACAGTGTATTTTGGATGCTAATATTGAGCAGTTAAATTGCTAAACAACTTAAAACCTCACATTTTCAGTAGGTATAAAATAATACGCCAATAACATTCACTGTCAATTCGAGAAATTGCAATTTCAATTGATCTCTTGTAGAAAGCAAGCTTTGTTGTGCTGCTTCTCAAAAAATTAAGACTTCGATAGGGTATATCTTATCAGCTAGTTGGAAAGAATTCAAGGCGTGAAAAAAGTATCAAGGGCGAATTTTGCAACAAAAGCATAAGTTACTTTTTTATATATGACTTTCAAACCCATTGTCATTTAGTATGAATCGAAAGAGGAAGGATATATCTAAATATATGCCATCGCGATTATTTTTAACCAATTCAGAATCTAAACAGTAGGAATTACAATGCTCGTATATCTTAGGTGTAAATTAAACACTTACTGCTCCGCTTCGGAACTAGATAAATCATCACGGCGGCAGATATTTAGATATTTCCTTCCATTTTTGATGTATACTCAAAAATTTCTATTTATTAATAGCCACTTTTTCCGTCCACAGCAAGACAGTTAGCTATCTCGGTTTCGGCGCAAATTTTGCGGCTTTGTTTGCTTTGATTTTCAGCTTGAAAGAATTCCCTTTGTCTTCAATCGCTAATCGCTTTGAAATGGCGTGTCAGTCAACTCTTGCTGTGTTACAAAATTCACCCTGGTTGAAAAAAGTTAAAGCATTCCTTCAGCAGCATCAATCAAACAGTTATAATACAACTTGCAAAAAAATATGAAACGTAAAAAATATATGCACCTGCCATGCTCCTATGGAACTTGCTGATTCAGAAAACGGCCTTTGGAATAATCGACACAGTTTGAATCCATCGCTTCTTATTTCGATGATGTTGTTGAGCAACGCCCAGAAAGCAGCTAAAGGATATGCAGCAGAAAATAGAAAGACATAGCCAAATTGAATGTACATCTCAAGATAGTCTCCAAAAGTTCCCTATAAAAATGTCAACGTAAATTATTTCTTAATTTTTGACAGATTCTTTGATACATTTCTAAAATAATATTTTGAAATTTGTGATTTATAGTCAATCAGTATCGTTCCCAGACATGATTTTCGACAAGATATCTCGACTCTGTGAAACAAAAACGGAACTAAGACAGTTTAAAGAAATAAAAAATATTTTCGACTTTGTCTCACGTTGGTTGGCAATATTCCTACTCATTATTTTATCAACATACTTTTAGTTTTTAATAATTGACATATGGTGGCTATCACTCGCAACGAACGAACGAACGAATTAACAAACGAACAAAGTAAAATAATATCCAAAACAATACTTTTTCAAAGAATCAATCAAAAAAGTTATATGAAAAACGTTTCTCGTCGTATCATCTCGTATCAAGTTATCGGATGCCAAATTTGTTCGTTATCATTGCGAACGTTATCATTGCGAATCAAAAGCATAAAAACCATCACAATACTTTCAAATATCTTGGGGATTTAAGTTGTATATTTACTGATGATTTTATGAATGATCAAAACACATTAGACAGAATTACAAAAATTAATCATATTTGTTGGCGCGGCTTTCAATAGCAAATGAAAATACCTGGTACACAGGTAATTTATCTTGTCTCGTAATGCAATCCGTGATGTTCTCTCGTTTAACTGAAATCTTCTTTCCTTCCTTTGTTACTTTAACACTGTGTTGTTGAAACTTCAAATAAGGAACGAGCGATTCTTGGATTTGTTGGATTATTTGCTGGGTTATCAACAAAGTAGCAAGGTGCTGTAAATTGTAAAAAAGATTAATGTTAATTTTCATACCATTATAAATTAAAACGACCAAATTCTTAAGATGACATTCACATTTCACATTAATCGTTTAAAGTATTTTTACCTGGCTTCACTTTTCAAACTTAACAGTGATGTCATCTATATACACATGCGTAATCAGTCTAATGCGTAATAATCGTCCGGGTGAGTAGAAAACGAGGTTTCCAGCGCTCTAGTGTTGCGAGGAGACAACCTCGCCGATCACGCTCATTAAAAATTGATGTGTTCCAGACGCTAACCTATATGTGAACATTTCTTTGGTCAAAATTGGTGACTATATGGCTTAATAGTTGCACGCGATTTGGTTACAATAATCATTTGCAAGAATTCTTGAAATCAGCGTAAACGTCTACAAAACATAGTCAACATTTCAGCAATGCAGAAGTACCGATTTTGATTACATAAATGTTCACATCTAGAACACACAGACTTTCAATGAGCCTGATGGGCCGTTTCTTCGCAAAACGAAAGAGTGCCAAAAAACCTCGTTTTAGCGCTTAGTTATATGATAATTTAGTCATGAAGTATCAACCCTTGTAGCATGGTCAAAAATTTTTTTTAATTCAGAATCGTGTCATATCTAAATTTGTCTGAAATGAATTTGAAATGAATTTTCTTGAGTTCTGGAGTATAGCTTTTCCAAACACTGTAAAACGATGACGAAAAAGCTTTCTATAAATCTCTCATAAACTTTTTATGCAAAAGACAGCCACGTAATAGTTTACAATCACAAACTCTAATTATTTTGGTGTACAATAAAAGCTTCAAGAATATATATAACAAAGAAATCAACAATTGTTTTAAAAGGATTTGAATTCAGCCATTCATTAAATTAAGTTGATATTTTATCCCCACTTCTATTGTTTGTTCACAGTGACAAAAATAACAACACGGAATGTAGGGCTGGTGCAATGAGAAAAATCGAAACAGGAATAAATATAAACTATATTTTACTTTTCCTAAAGCCCGTGGTCAGACTGAAAATCTGAATTTTTGTCTTAGGTTTCACAATAAAACTACGAAATGTTGTTCATTAAAGATTTGAAGCCAAAATTGAACAAGCAGTCAGATTCCATCGCCGCCAAATTGTTCA
>JAYJMH010051025.1:0-13580 GCA_036873815.1 Phacellophora camtschatica | reverse complement strand
TATATATACCTAAAATAAGTATATATATATATATATATATATATGTTTATGAAATATGTATACTTATAAGGTATATATATACAGTATATATATTCATTATGAATTTTGGAATGAAAGGTTCTTTCTAAAACGAATTCATGTTTTCTTTCACAGAGCAATTGCAAGCAGATTTCGGGAAGAAGAAACAAAACTATTTTGCCTGCGAGTTATGGTATGCTTAAGGCCCATTTACACTGTAAAATGTTTGACATGGCGCGAATAAAACTGGTAGGCGTACCAAAATTCATCTGTGTTGCGCACAATGGCAAGGTAGTCCAAGAACAGATAAAAGTGTTACATGTACCACAAATAAGGACTTGGCTCGGATTAAACTCGCAGTGTGAAAGCTATCCAGAACCAATTTTTTTTTACCGGTACCACAGTTTAACCGTGCCATGCCAAATAACTTCTGCAGTGTAAATGGGAGTTTATATTAAACTGTTTTGTCATCATTATTAGGCTTTGATGTATATATTATATGTCTCCGTATTCTTTATTTTTCTTTTTTTTCTACTTGGTTTTATTTAGCTTAATTTAGCAGAATATGTCATCGCACTATTTTCGTACTAACTTAATTTCGTTTTGATTTTAAAAAAATTGGCCTTTTACACGGGAATCTTTCGACGGGAATCTTTACAATATTAAACACAACTGGTTTTTCTCAATCTTATAAACCAATGAACGTCCCTTTGTTCTTTCCTCGATCTCTATATATATATATATCTATACATTTCTTTTAAAAAAAATTTGAAACAACGCTTAAATAAATTGTACTTATTTCTTGCGAAGTTCTTTGAGATAATGAAATTATTTTTTCTTTCCCTGCTATTTTAGGTTGGTGTCATAATTCTATACGATCATGTTCATCCAGTTGGAGCATTTGCCAAGAATGCTAGCATCGATGTGAGTTTTGTGTGTTTTGCTTATTTCAATCGTGAGCGTTGGATTTTTTGGAAAGAGAGAGGAAAGTAATGTCATTATGCAATTAAACCGCCCATCTCCCATTAAACTTTTTGTCGGTTTTTGTACCAAGTGGCCCAAAAATATGTCTTCATGTTTGCGAAACTGCTGTAGAGAAGCCTTGTTTTTAACAAAAACGCCTCAATTCATAGTTTGATACTGTACCTTGTTTTTCAACTTCGATAATTTTGTCTTTCCTTGCCTTTGACAAAAACGCCTCAATTCACAGTTTGATACTGTACCTTGTTTTCTAAATGTACAAGTAATCTCTGGGCTATATGCAATGAAACTATTTATGCTGCTGCAGTCTGCTGAAAATACGACATTTCGGCTTTCGGTATAACTCAAGGATTAATCAATAGAATTTAGCAAACAAGGCATCAAACGTTAAATTGCAGACTCTGGCAACAACGTCAATCAAAATCATAATCATCAAAACTAAGTCTCCTCCATAGCAGCTTTGCAAACGTGCGCAGTCTGGTACCCGGACGGCATTTTCGGCTAAAAGGCCACGGAAGCCGTCTAAAATAACGTCTGGACAAAAACCGTATCCATAGGCCGTAACTATGCTGCGACTTGTGATTTTGCAACAAATGGCGGCGATGAAAAGTAAGTTCAAGGATTTACACGAGGAGATCCTGAAAGCAGTTGTTGTAGTTGACAGTTGTTGTAGGATTGTTAAGAGTAGTGTTCCGGAATTGACTTGCTCAGATAGGTGTGCATACTATAACGTTTGTGATATCGATTTTTGAGCCTAACTGGGCTGCAACTTTCTTGGTGTCAATAAAAGAAGCTTCTTCCGTACATTTTCCAGTAGTGGGAAATTATTAACAAATTCGTTATTATTGCCTAAAGAATCAAAACAGCCATCTTCATCAAGTTCTGCCATTTTCCATTATTTCTATTGCTTCAAAAAATTATTTCTTTTCGCCACAGAACCGGTTTGAACTTTGAACCGGCAATAAGTATTTTCAAAAAACTTCGGAAATTCAAATGCCCAAATAAGGAGTGGAGAAGTGAAGTGGAGAAGTTTCACTGGTTTTTGTCCAGGCGTCAACAAAAAGCTTCCATGGCGTCCAGCACTCTCACGCGATACGCGGTTTGAGTTTACGTCAGGAAACCAGACTGAAACATGGGGACATTTTTGCGCCACTCGGTATTTTATGTGACATTTTTAATGGTGTTTACGATGCTTTTCTTTGCAGATGAGAGCGTCTGTCAAAATTCTGAAGGACCAACCAACTGGCACAGTAGATGGTTTATTGAACGCGTTGCGATACACGACGAAACACCTTAATGACGAAACGACTCCGAAGAACTTAAAGGCTCTTCTTACACAATAGCATTTTAAAAAGAGGGCTAGTTACAAAAGAGGCCACTTACAACTGTTTTAGTTAAAACGAGGCCACCCAAAGACAGCTAATCAGTTTGTCATTAGTTTTTTAATTCGACTCGTGCTTTTAATTGATTCACTCTCTCAATCGGTCAAAGGCCAAGAATGTCAAATGTGATGAATCATATGTTCAAGGTTGAAGGATGAAGGCCACAGATCGAAAGTGATACTTGTATTATATATGAATGAATTTTTTCGATATTTGCTAGTTAGTTTTTTAAGTAATGACGTAATTAAGTGTATTTGGAGATGTTACAAGACTGTGCTAATCAAGGAATATGAATTATCATGCTTTTTATTTATTTTTTTTTCGAAGGAATAAAGTGGGGGTTTCATCAAGGCCTGAAAAAATATGTTCCTTCCTTGTAGCAAAAGATTTCATATCATATCTTCACGTTATATTTTCATAACAAATATAAACTATCAAATCATGCCCACTTTCTTTTGCCCCGCCTTTATTTTATTTTCCCCGCCTTTATTTTATTTTCCCCTTTTTCCCTTTCCTTTTTTCTTCTTTTATTTCCCTTTTTTATATTTTCTCATTGAAACATTTACAGTCTAGACGAAAAGAAACTTTAGAAACATAATATAACGATAAAACCTCCGCCATTTTATGAGATCAGATAGCAATTTCCCAAATATCTTCACGATTCCTTGTACATGCTGCAACGCTAGTGTAGCAAAAACAATGATATTAGATAATTTTTAATATTTTCATAACAATAATAATATTAAATTTATGTAATGCCATAAAACGGGGTATTGTTTTCATGCTTTTTATTCTATACAGTGATTTGTCACTCGCTTCCCGCAGATATCTTGCATACATTTTATTCACCACCGTCTGGGCGCGGATTACCCGCAGTCTGCGGATATCTCTGCGGGCAACCTGGCTGCTCTGCACTTTTATGTCATAAAATCACGGAGGTTTAATATGTTTCTGAAGCTTATTTTCGTCAATGATTTGTAACTCACTGCACGCTGGTATCGTACGTATATTTTCTTTGCCGTCGTCTGTACGCAGGCTGCCCACAATCTGCGGGAAACTCTCCGGGCAACTTGGCTACTCTATAATTTTCTCGCCAACGTTCATTTTACCGAACGTGCCCGGTGTAATGAGAGTGAGAACGAGAAAAGTTTCCCGCAGATTATGGGCAGCACTGCTCTGTTACCCAGCCGAACAATACTAAAATTTTTGAACATCAGGAAGAAACTGAATAAAACACTTGCATTTTTCATCATTCTCGACTATGCCTACTATTTATAGCACAAATAACTGCAGTGTAAAACATTAACAAAGTGCAACATCTACAACTCTAGACTGCATATTTTTGGGTTTTACTACAATTTACAGTGCATTCCTCTTTGTAGTACAATGTAATACTTTGCAGTACGACGTCTACAGTGCAAATCGTGTACAAGGTCACAAGGTACAACATCTACGACATAGCACCACATCATTTGAGTGTTTTTGAATACATTCTACAATACATTACGCTTTGTACGGTAGTACACCGTAATACTTTGTAATACAACAAGTACGGTGTTAAAATCTATAGGTTCTCAAATTAAAATCAGTTCTTCTCGACATTTCCAAATATTTTTACTTTGTTCAGCACCTGATCCCACGCAAAAATATCTCCCTTTTCATCACTTCTATTCATCATTAACAAACTCATGTTATGAGCTACTCCGCTCCACATTTCCCATCGAAGAATTTTTCCAACGAAGGACTTTGTCGAGAAAAGGCTACGTTTCGTACATTTTGGATTTGTCCTTCCAGGATTGAACTGCTGTCCAAATATGAGTATCGCATATTTTCTGATTCGGACATTGCCATTGCCATTAAATATTTCCGTCGGTTGAGTTGTATTTTGGTAGACATTCAATTTCAATGTTCCATTCGAAATCTCCACTGTCAGGCAATTGTTTTCCCCTGAAGCGAATTTTCGCGGCAATATTTTCGGAAAACTTGCGACCGTGATCGAGGATTCTGTTACGACGATTTCTTCGCAGTTATTGTTTGCTGCGTAGTTAAACAAAGCACTGTCTCCTGCTGCGGAGGGGTTTTTTGTGAACTTGAAGCAAATAGTAAATTTTCTCAGCTCTTTTTTATCGGGAATCGAAGAAGATCTGAAGTGTAAAATGGCGGAATTTCCTTCTGACTTTGTTTTGAAATGCAAAAATTCCAAAGGTTTTTCTAAAAAGAAGAAATATTTTGTTGTTAGTTTTAAAGGGTGGTGGTGGCCCAAGAACTATCCTCAGTCTCACAAAGCTAAGCTACCACGGAAGAGTACTCTCCACGGAAGAGTACTCGCCAATGCAGAGGTTCCGTGCTGTTGCTTCGACTTGCGGCAACAAATAAAATAAGAAACGGCATGCATATGGCGAAATGGAAGAGCTTTAGACTTCATAGTTTTGCTTTACTTTTCGTTTAAATAAGAGGCTTTAGCTTGAAGTTTGATATCTTGTTTGCTAAAATCTACCAAATGTTTCACAAAGCCGCTATTTTCAGCAGTTGCAGCAGCAGAAATCCGCTATTTTGATATCATTGAGAAAAATTCGATGATTATTGAGTAGATTTCGACAAACAAGTTTGCAAATTCAAGCAAAAACGGAACTATCAAAATTAAAGCTCCTCCACAGCAAGCGTGGTGACGTTCAATATAAGGCCTAATGATAAACTAAAATGTAGTACTTAGATTTCACCGTCATTCAAATCATAAATACGTGATATAATTCCCTCCGACCACCGAAAACGTCCGCACCTTTTTGGCGGATGGTCGCATTTTTGGAAACAATTGTTCAAGCGCATAAAGCAGGCTTAGAAATTCTTCCACAAAATACAACAACTTGTGTAGAATTCCAGAAAGTTTTAAATAAATTTACGCCAAATGTTTCTTACAGAATCAGTGTTCTCTTTAGTAAATAGTAGAATTGCTCCATGTCTATTTCTTAATTCAGTAGAAAAAATTGATAGTGAAAAAATAGATGTTTCCCTGCGGGGGGAACGACAGTAACAAAATGTATAGAAAATTCATTATACTTGTCTATGAAGAATGACGTGAAAAGAAAAATCTCAGGTACCCAAAAATAACTAGTGTGGAAAATTGAAAATATTTCTGAAAAGGGTTAAATATTTTTATGCTCTGCGTTTTGTTAAAAACCCTTTTTAAATTGTTGTAAATTGTTTCGTGTTCCCCGTTATTCCATGGGCTATAGAACTCGTGGTGTACGTTTTTTCATTTCTGCGTGCTTTCAATTTTTTGGTTTCTCGTCACCCATGCATTTTTATTGTACCCTAACACAACATGCATGTGTGAAAACCAAAAAATAGAAAACACACGCCCTGATTCCTAAAACCCGTGGTTTATACACTCACTCTCGCATCGAAGTCAAAACAAACTGTGTAGCACAAGAAAATTTAATTTTATGTCTCGTTTTTATGCTTTGCATTAAAACTAAATTATTTTAATAATCTAATAAATTGACTGATAACTGGAAACTAGCGGAAGATAAAAATATCAAAAATTTGTAGAAACCTGTTCTCCCTGCATTTTCTACCTTTTCTTGAGAATTCATGCATAATAATTGAGGTTTTTTCACCTGGAAAGTAACAAATTTTGCTTTTACAAGCTTAAAAAGAAGCCGAGTAAAACGTTAAACCCTTTCACCCCGGGAAGGGCCATATGGCCCATTGCTAAACAACGCAAAACAGGATGTTTTCAGGAGGTAAATATGGCCAGAACTTCACATTAAATTCAAATATTTCGACGTGAGTTTTTGAGTTCAGTTGGTTAGTATGAAGTTTGCCTGTTAATTGGAAATTTATTCGGGCGTGAAAGGAATTGGACAGAAATTGTCGATTTTCTTGTGAACGAAGGAGAAACGAGCTTTGAAGGAAAAAACGTTTTAGTACGATAACAGAAATTACTTGGAATGAAAGGAAAATACGTTTCCTTATCAACGCAATTTTCATTTCTGTTCAAGTAAAAAGGCTATTCATAAATTTGGAGTATTTCTTTAAAAAGAAGAACATGATACTGTTTACGAAATTTTCTTGAAACAGAAGTGTCAGTAAGAATTGTGAAAACATAGCAATGAAAGAAATTGCTGATAAAATGCGTAGTGTTTCCAATCCTATATGACTGCTCTCTTATCAATAATTGCATTTCAGGGCAAGATAAACTAAAAAACGTTTCCTGAAACAGGTTTTCGACATCATCCAGTTTGTATGCTTTTGATTTTAGAGAAAACTGTACAGTATTGCTAAACAAAAATCCCTCAGTGTGATGTTGATACTAATTTTATGTTATATTTTATATTCCATATCCGTTTGCAGGACTGTAGTTCAAAATCCGTGAGTCTACCCGTTTACCGGGCCAGCTCGCTTCCATATAGTCAGGCCCTGAAAATCTCAAATTGTGCTCAAAAGACGCCTGAAAGGCAAACTTACAGAACTTGAGTAAATAAGTAGGTCTGTCTAGGTTGAAGGCTCTTTTTTCGTTCGCTGCTACCCATAACGGGTAGGGGAGGGCGCCACTCCTTTCCCTGGCTTGATAACCACTTCCAGTTGAGCTGGTAGGCTACTCATTCACCGACCTCGAAGGGATGGACAGCTGAGTTCGCTGTGAGGTGAGCTAGTCCAGTCAAACAATTAGAAGGTTGCCCATCCGGGTGTTGACCCAACTCAGCCATGCTTAACTTCGGTGATCTGACGGGAACCGTGTTCACTCACTGGCTACTCATTTCTTAGGGCCTGGTTATATAAGGCGAGCTGGTCCGGCAAACCAGCCAGCTCACCTCCATGGTAAATTTTACATAAACTGTCAATCGCTATTACATCGCTATTCATCATCATTTTGAGGACAATATTTTATTCATAACCTCAGATTATGATCTACAGCCCTGCAAACGAAGAAAATGTTTTTGTCACGAAGTATCATAATATTTAAAACTTGCTTTGCTTTTTTCGACTCGTTTTATGCATTGCTTTCATATTTTTCTCACCTTTTCAAAAAGCAACAAATCTTCACCAAGGTTGCATTGCTCGAGAGCTTCGCTTTTTCTTTTGCTATGAAGATGGCATTCCACTTCTTCATTTTGCAACTTCTTCACTGCAAATACTTCACATTTTTCATTTCTTGTGCAGGCATGTTGGCATTGCAACAGGGAAGCTCTTTTCATAACGTTAATTTTCTTACCAACAATTTGGCAACTTTGAGTTGTCATTGTAAATTCACTCCGAATCACATGCTCTTGTGATGCCGCCTGAATTGCCAAAAAATATGATACCAATAACTGTAGAAGCAGCATTTTACAAATTCTTTAAGCTTTCAACTTCAAGCGATTCTTCAAAATAAACTGCAGCAATTTGTGTTCTTTGCGTTATATCTCTATTTGTCTGCTGCGTCTTATATAGTATTTTCATAAGCTGTTTGCCTGATCTTTGATTGACAGTGACTACCCTGGGTACCAGGTTATTTAGCCAATTAGCAAACGTTTTCAGTTTTTTGGTTTTGATAAGCTGTTTTGCTCATTAAGTTTATTATTACAGGAGAGAATGAATTCTTTCAGACACACGCGCAAAAAGAAGTTTTCAATAATTAAAAACTAAACATTTGCTAATATGCGTTTTGGAGCAAGTTATATTACCAAAGTTGAGAAAGTTTTAAATTAAGATAACAGTAAGCAATGTAATAATAACTAAAAACGATCAAACATTTACATAATTCATCATGAGAAACAACTCATCATTCAATAATTTGAAAAAATCAGTATTTCATTAGCGTTATTAATAGCTTTTCAACCGTTTTTTGGCTTTTTATCTTTGCTTCTTATTAGTATTTCATAAGAATGGCATATACTTTTTTCTTAAATTTTCAAAACATCTAAAAGGCGTATAGACCGCCTGCGCAGTGCCTCGCGGTACACAAAGACATCACAGGATAACAACTGATTAGGCGGTACTTATTCCATGTCACCTAATGCACGCGCGCGTGGTCTAATTTGTTTTACGTTTGTTGAACATTTTGAATTTTTAACACTACTCTCGCAAATCTGCGTCATCCTGGATTTTATTTAAGAAAATATTGATGAAAATTGTTTGATAGTTGAGGAAAAAGTCTTTCAAACTTGACCTTCACTATGCTTTAACTTTGGATGATGGAAGAGCAGAGTCAGGAAACGGTGCGTTCGACGAGGACGGTCTAGCCCCGGACAAGCTCGTAAGCTGATGTACGCACATGCGAGCGCTTTTGACCATTCAAACGCTATGTAATTACTGGATCCATTGTAATTTTTCTAATCCATAAAACTTTCATCAAGCCATGAACTCTTTCTCCAAGCTTCACTCCAAGCCATGAACTCTAACTCCAAGCTTCACTCCGACATTTTTGCTGTTGTCCGCCATTTTACAGTGTGATCAAAACCATAAAAGTGAAAAAACGTGATTATGTTATATTTTTTATTATAATTTAAACTATTGTTGACAAGAAAGATGACTTCATGCATCTTAATATTTTTGCTCTCGTTTCCACGAGATGCCTCGCATGAGTTTTATGTCATTACTACTGCGCTGGCCTGATGAAAAGAATCACAACAATCAATGCAAACTCTTGTTCATAAGAGCATGGCTTTCAGGTTGAATCATAAGCGATCATTTCAATTGGGCAATCAATGAAGCGATCATTTCAATCGAGTTATTGTTCTGAGAACAATAGAGAACAAAATTTAAATTAATTTCTTTAAATCTTTAAACAATTGCATTAAATCTATATTGCTCTTGGAATTATTGCGGGCTTCATGGACCAGTGCCATTTACTTTGTCCTTGAAGTTCTTATCAAACGTATTTTGTGTGATGTTTATCATACTGCAGAGTTTCTCTCTCATTTTATTCTTTCACTAAAATATTATCTGGAAGAGCTTCATCTTCGTCCTCGTTCTGGTCCTCGTCCTCGTCCTCGTTTTCTACTATTTCCATTTCCATTTCTTCGTCTTCTGGGGCTGCATTTGTCTTCTGGAGGTGCCTCTTCTTCTGGTAGCTTGTCCTGGAAAAGAATAGTGGGAATGAATGTAATGAATCTTTTATTTCTTATACAATCTTAAAGAGGCATCAACGCAACAAAATGGACAATATCAAAAACTTTCATTGCTCATTTTGGTGTGAGATTTAGACATAAAAAACAATTATAGCAAGTTTTATTTTTGTTTGACACACAACGGGGGCAGAAATTAGGAAAGTAGAAAGCAGAAAATTTTAGCATTCTCGACGAACTGAAAGGGTTTCCGAAAATCTGAGCTTTGCGAGCCCAATAATTATTTTCAACCGAGAATTGTCCAAATCATCTCGGATATCGCATGATCGATTATACTATTGTTGGTGAGCATCGGACCGCAAAAGAAGTAGGTTATCAAAAATTTGATTCCTCAACTTGTTTATGCTTGTTTCTCGTCTTGTTTGTCGGATACAAATCATGTAAATGTATTTTTAGATTATATTTCGACTGCACTTTGTGCAACCGAAGTTTTGTTACGATTTTTGGAGACCAAAATTTTGCGTTGATGCCTCTTTAAACATAACATAATCTCTCTTTTCCTTAAAATTAAGGCTTTTTAAAACAGGCGTTTTTTACATCAGATTTTGTACACCAGATGTTTATTAGAGCAGACATTCTTAATAGGTTTTTTCTTATACCAACCTTTTTTACATCAGGTGTTTTTTACATCAAGTGTTTTTTACACCAGGCTTTTTATGGGAGGTGTTTTATACACCAGACTTTTTTTGCATTAGGCTTTTTATACACCAAACTTTTTTTACACCAGGCTTTTTTAGACCTGACTTTTTTACAATAGGCATTTTTTAACACAAACCAGTGTTTTTTTACTTCTAGTGTTTTTTACATCAGGCATTTTACGGGAGACATTTTTTACACCAGACGTTTTTTCATCAGACTTTTTACAACAGGCATTTTTACACCAGACTTTTATTACATCAGACTTTTTCAGATAAAACTATTTTACAAAAGGTGTTTTTTTACACCAGACTTTTTACAAAAGTTGTTTTTTACATCATACGTTTTTATATCAGACTTTTTATAACAGGCGTTATTTACACCAGACTTTTTTATATTAAGCATTTTTTCCACCATACACAAATATCACACTTTATTTTGGATTCCTCAAAATTTTGTTATTTTTGCCATTTCAGTTTTTTGCCAATTACTGTTGGCCTTTGCTATGCTATTGCTCTACCCTACGGAAGAGATAAATTTATATTTTGAGACGTTTTAGCCATGTTTACAGTGTGCATGTTCAGGTTTTAAGTTTTGAAAGTATGATGTAATTGTTTGATCTAAATAATTGTTTGAAAGTATGACATAATTATGTGAGATATCTAAATCATCCCTCGTGGCTTCTTGCAGCTCAACACTTTAAAGTTTTTAGGGTTAGCATAAATTGAAATAAAACTTAAACAAGAACATGTTGATTGGAGTGTAAAATTCATGTTGGTATTCATATATATATATCATGTTGGTATTCATATATATGTATATTCGATTTTCTTAGGAATTTCCTATCCTCTGTCAAACATGTCTTGGAGACAATCCATATATAAGAATGGTAAGGTGATATTTAATAGCTTTTTTCAATTGACCTTTTTTTGTTTTGAAATAGATGCATAGGTAACATATTATTCCAAGATTTTAGAATTTATATTTTAAATTGAAATTGAAAAAATAAATTATCTGACCCAAAAAAAGTATTCCTGTTTTCAAGGCCATAGCTTGAAGTCTGTGGAATCTCAAATTGTGCATAAAACATTGTCTGAAGTGCAAACTTAGAGTTTGAGATATCATCCAGTCATCTGCAGCCACATCCACCTGTCCAAAACTTGAAATTAAAATTGCCTTAATTCAAATCTCTAGAACGAAGGGCTTAATCTCAGAAGATTGTAGCAACAAGGCTACTCTGTGTTTACAATACCCTGTTCTTTATCTAAATTGTCTCCAAATGATTCATTTTCATTCAATTTTTTGACATAAGGACAACCTGCTTGGTTTAAAATATAAAAAAATTCATAACTAATCACCCCCAAGTCGATTTAGAAGCAAGCAGGTTGCTTTAATGTGGACTGGAAACAGATTACTGTTTTTAATCTACTTTAAAGCTCATGGATGAAGGCTATTTTATTTGTCAGTTTTGGACAGGTAAATCTGATTGCAGGTGACTGGATGTTATTCCAAACTCTAAGTTTGCTCTTCGGACATCGTTTTGTGGAGACTTTAATTCTCACAAATTTCAATCAATAGTCTTGCAAACATGGATATTTTTTCTTTAGGCTCCCCTGTATGCATATACAGTGTGTACCGTGTTATGAGTGAAAAAGACTCTAAACGTGAATAGCTAACTTATGTTTGGTTATTGTAAAATATTTGACTTCAAATTTTAAAAGTTTTTGGTAAGGTATTTTGATGCCTTTTCAATGAAAATCAAATTTATTATCAAATGATACCAAATAGTACTAACTTCTTTCGCACAATTTACTTTTTAATCTTAATTTTTCTCAAAAGCGATAAAAGCTCAGTGCCGTACCACCCAAATTGTTTTCTTCAAGGATGCGTAGACCAGCAAATTTTTGATGTTTTCTAGACTCACCTGTTTTTTTTTTTGTTGCCATTTTATGGTGGTTCGGCACTTTATGGTGGTTCGGTGGTTCGGTTATCATGCTTCATTGTTAATATTCTATAATCTGAGCAAAGAATTTTCCATTTTAATGAATAAATAATGTTTTTGCTCATTGTCAATTCCTTTGGTTTTATTTTTTTTGTTCTAATTAGAGGTAATTTTTTGTACCAACTTTTTTTCAGTTGAAGGAAAAATTTGGCAAAGAATGCAAGGTAATTCTTTATTATTTTTTCTTTATTTTTTATTCTCAGTGTTTATTATTTATTTTCTATTATGGTTTTTTTATTTTATAATTTTTTATTATAAAAAGATATTTTGATATTGGGTGATTCAAAAGTGAAAATGTGGTTGGGATGTTTGAATTCCAATTTCATATCTTGATAGGTTTATTCACATTCAGGAATTATTTTTCCTAGATTCAGGAATTAAATCACAAAAAGCATACCCTAAGTCCTCAAATTTTATAAATTTTTTTAAATTTTATAAATTTGTTTTACATTTCACAAATGCACACATTTCATAAATTCGAATGTTGAATGCATACATGTACATACATTCATTTGTTTAAGCTCCCTCGTAGGGTAAATCCTGGTACTACTGTATTTTAAAATGTTGGAAATCATTTTGATATCTTACCCTTTTTGAAAGTAAGAAAGTACACACACAAATTTGACAGTCGTTTATACAGTATGCCATATCTCTAAAATGAAATCGCAGCAAATCTCATATTTCAAAAAATAATTAGAATATTATTTCTAAAAATTAGTGTGCAATGGAAAGTCTTCTGGGGGAGGGTATTTCACCCTTAAATGCACATGGGTGTGCTGATGGGTTTTAAGGAACCAATTCACCTTTAATGTGTTACTTGATATGTCAATTTGTTTTTATTGTAAGTGAACCATGTTTTTATTACATGCATTTTCAAATAATGATTTATTTTTATGTTGTCCAGGGAATTTTGAGCCCAATATGATGCAAATGACATTTTAATGCCCAAAAGCCATCTTCGACAATTGCCACCTTAGTTTTGGAGAAACTCAATTTTGCAAATATTTTACTTCATGAAAAAGGAAAAGAAAATTTCTGATATCGCTAACTATTCCTATTTCCAAAAAAAATATCGCAGATATTTCACATTTCTGAAAGCCCTGTAAAGGGCTCTTTTTTGCTTGATGTAAATATGCAGGATTTTCTACTGCACTATATGACATCTTTATGACATCTTTATGAAATCTTTATGAAATCTTTATGAAATCTTTATGAAATCTTTATGAAATCTTTATGACATCTTTATGACATCTTTATGACATCTTTATGAAATCTTTATGAAATCTTTATGAAATATTTATGAAATCTTTATGACATCTTTATGAAATCTTTATGACATCTTTATGACATCTTTATGACATCTTTATGAAATATTTATGACATCTTTTTGAAATCTTTAGGGAATGAATAAAAAATCTTCATACATTCATCGAAAATCTAACAATTCTACAT
>JAYJMH010051014.1:0-13580 GCA_036873815.1 Phacellophora camtschatica | reverse complement strand
GATGTTAAGATGACATCGAAACGTCGCTCATTATTATCGTTAATATTTATAATTAAATGTTACAAAAATAAAATTCTAGTCGTTTGGCCGGGGCTTTAGTGCCATCCCATTCCGGATTTTGATTAAATGTTGATGAAAAATATGAATAATATTCAAACTTCAGACATTAAACAGCACTTACAACATGCACACAACATGTTTTGATTAAAAATTGTTTTAAGATGGATTAAATTTTTAAGGCAAGGACATTTTCAAAAAAATTAATGTGCAAAATTTAGACCAAAATTTTAATCGTCCGAAGCCTATGAACCTCTACTGAAGATGTCCGAAAGTTATTTTGGCTTAAGTTGAAATTGAAAGAAAATCGGCAAATATAACCCTTTTCCTGTGAAAAATAAATTTTATGAGCTGAAAAACTGAAATTTAATGAAAGCTCTGCAAAATCGTCCGAAACGTTTTTATCAGAAGTTAGTTGTCTGAACTAAAACTTTTCGATGCTAATAATGTACCGACCTTCGTCAGAGAAACAAAAATATTGCACACAAATAAACGATGATGTCACATCATGTGACTTTGTGTTTTTATTTACATTGAGCATGCGCACAAAGTAGCATCTTTCGCTGGACATTCGAAGAGGTTTATCGTTTGTTGTCAGTAGTAAAACAGAAGTTACTGGAAGTTAAAACTTGAATTTCTTGAAGATAATGAAGTGGCAATACAAAGAAGAACATGCGTTTGAAAAAAGAAGATCTGAGGGAGAGAAAATAAGAAAGAAATATCCTGATCGAGTTCCGGTGAGTTTGCCAGTTTCCCACCAAAATGATATGATGGCGATTGAAATATTACTATCCGTCAAGCCTAAACTGCGATCAATATTTTCATCCGGATGATGGAGTTTATTGTTTGGACTGAAGGAAAGTTTTCTAGTTGACTGTGATAAGGAAAATGGTTCACAAAAGCACCAGTTTTTTAACTGTTTGTTATTGTGTTATATTGTTCTTTGAATTTCAGTGGAAATGCCTCTCCCACTTTTTATTTTTTAACTTCTTTTAGTGGCGAGGCAGTTCTGTTTGTTGCACAACACAAATATAAAATTAATGTTATGAAATCGAAAAGCTGATTAGAACATGAAGCAAATTTCTTTGTCACAGATTTTCAGACAGCTGTTAAAATCACGGACATACTTTGTTTGCCTTTTTATATCCATTGAAAATGGCCTACTTTATTTTTACATTAAAAATGTTTGTTGTTGTTTGCTAAATTAACTAACAATTTTATAGGCTACACTACAGCATAAACAACGAAAAATTCTTAAAATTTCATTGTTAAATCTGAGGAAAAAATCCAGAAACAACTACACTTGCACATTTTCCATTGTCTGTATGTAAGATTGGCAATACACATTTTTGATAACAAACTGACCTGGTGAAACCCACAAAAATTTATCAATAGCATACTGGTATATATATTATAATAAAATTGTAAAAATTGGAATTTTTTCATGTACATTGAGTATGTACATTTACATGTACATTGAGTATGCATGTAATTTTTTCATATTCAATTAAGAAACTTTTGAGAAACCTTTACTGGTGAAATTTGCTTAAAAATGGCCCAAAATTAAAAAAAACTTTCACTAGTGGAGCCTTAACCAGGTTTCTTTAAAAAATTGTGTGTTGCTTTCTGTGTTATTTGCTTGCTACTACATGTTGCCTGGTCCATTTTGAGCATGTTTTCCAATCTGGGCCCCCCCTCCCCATAGGGGTTACGATTCACGCACAATATTTTAGCGTTTCACGTATTCACGCACTAAAAAATGAGATTTTCACGTGCACGCAAATAGAAAATCTAAAAGTTGCGTCAGCTAATGCCCACACAGCCCTGTTTATGGCTGTTGTGTTTTTTCTATTGTTTCCTATAGAGATTGACTAGACATATTTATTGTGTGCCAAGTTGAAATAAACTTATAAAACTATCATTTTAGTTCGGATTTCATTCACAAATTTACGCACAGCCAAACCCCTTTTCACGGCATAATGCAAGTAAAACTCCAATATCATGCTTCACATAAGAATCTGGATTCACGAAATCACGCATGAAAAATGGTTGTTTCACGATTTCACGTATGAAAATGTGGTCAATAACGCATCACACAAAAATATGGGAGGGCCCCCAATCTGGCGCAGAGTGCTAATTATGGATCTGAACTTGGTTTGTTTTCCCTGCAGCTTTATCACATGAATAATATCTGGAGAAATTTTGTATTGTACAAACATGCACATTTTGATTCCCACCTTTTAAGTAAGCAAGTAAGTATTATTTTGCCACTAATTAAGGTTTATAAGATTTAAAATATTAGACTAAAGAAATAAAATATTCACACCTTTTTAAAATACAAATAAATAGGCAATAAATATGTAAATACAATTTTTTTAAATATTGCAATTACCCCTAACTATAGTGACAAGGATAACATAACATCAAAAAGATTGAAATGACCTTAATTCCCTGATGGTCCCTTTTAGAGGTGTGCAATAAAGAGAAAATAAATATTAATCTTGTTAAAATTGGAAATAAAAAGCTTTTGGAAAACGAAAATCGAATTAAAATTCAAAAAAATAATTTGCAGTAGATTCATTATGTGTACCATGAACTGCAGAGAAAACAAATAGGTTTTAGATCATCTCAGATCTGAGAATTGCTGCTAAGAATTTTGAGGAGTATAGAAGCTAGATTATGCACAGGAAAATATATGTGATAGGGCAGCCAGTTAAATATCTTAACACCCAGTGAAAGGAAAAATGTGTAAGAAAACTGGTAGCCCATGTTTATTTGTTTAACATGTAATTAAATTATGGCAATATTTCAGTTTTCCAGATATTGATGACTTGCTCATTCTTGTGCTTCTTTTTGCTTGTTCAACAAGACTTCAAAATTTTTTAAAAAACTATTATTTATAATTTGTAACTCTTTCTTAAGTAATTTAAAGTAATAAAGACTAACACCCTGACACTTCCTACCTGCTATGACAGAAAACTAAAGTAATGATATGGTTTAGAACAAAATATGATGCCACAGTATGCCAGATTTTGGCTTAAAATGCACCAGACATGCATACAGCATTCATATTAGATTCTGGATAGTTTGAGAGCAATTTGTATGTTTCTTAGGTGATCGTTGAAAAATCTCCTAAGGCAAGAATTGGAGATCTGGACAAGAAAAAATACTTGGTTCCATCAGATTTAACTGGTATGTTAATCTTGAAATTGTTTTGTCCCTGCAATGTGAGGCTGCATTTTGTTAATTTTTTTATCATGCTCTTCCTTTGAATTGTGTTTTACTGAATTTGAAAGAATTAACATTTGAAAAAATCAAAACTGTTCAGTGACTCGTTTCATATAAATTTTTTCCTCACATGAAGAAGAATTTATGTAAGCGATAAAATTTTAAGCCTTTAAGTTGTGCTTGTAAACTCTTAAAAGATATTTAGAAATCAAAAGGCTTTACATTTGGTTGTAATTCACAATGTTTCAATTTTATTTTCTTGCAGCAGTTTAGTTATGTTTTTAATTTTACGTTTTAATTTTTCATAATTTTAAATTAAGCACATCCTGTTTTTTATTTTCAGTTGGTCAATTCTACTTTTTGATCAGAAAACGAATCCACCTTCGTGCCGAAGATGCCTTGTTCTTTTTTGTCAACAATGTAATTCCTCCAACCAGTGCTACAATGGGGCAATTGTACCAAGAACATCACGAAGAGGACTTTTTTCTGTACATTGCCTACAGCGATGAAAGTGTGTATGGATGTTAGCCTAGCCTTGTTGTACATGAAGATTTGAAATTTCATGATTTAGAATCATGTTTGTGAGCATTGTTATCACAATGTATAAAGATTACTGCACTATTTGTATATGTTTATTTAGCATAAATTCAGGGTTTGTAGGTATTAACTATTGACAGCTGTTTAGCTTATATTTCATTATTACTATATGGTTGTAATCCAGAAGGAAATAATACAATTTATAATCTAAATTTGTACAGCATAGCAGAAAGTTGTCAGCTTTCTATATAATGTTTGCTGAATTCATTTTTAGCTATGATGTAAAATAAACAAATTGATTGCTTTTATCTCTGTTTTTATCTGCTCGATTTTGTCAACCATATTCAATTTAAGTGTTGTTCTACTTATTCCAGAAAAATTCAGTTCTTTTTGCGTTCTATCAAATTCAAATTATTTTATATTTTATCAAACTATTTATCAAAACGTATGTTCTTGACATTCGAGAGAAAAAACACGGACATTTTCGTTCGCGATTGACTAATTTGTGCACCTGCTGAGTTAGAAACAAGTTGATTTAGTGTATAATTCGTAAATTTGCAAAATTTTAACTTTCCAAGAATTGCTTTTGTCAAAGTTTGAGCTTTAAGAAACGCGAGTTATTGTTTCTACAGCAGTTTATTTATTCGTCCATGTAACCGTGAAGGTTGTTGTTGTTGTTGTTGTTGATTCACTCACATGTTTACATGGCAAAGGGATACAAAGGATTATGAAACAACAACTCATTTTTCTCAAATCAGTACATTTTGCCAACGCTTTCTGGACCGTCTTAATCCAAATGAGGAAGCGGGGTAGTTGTGGTTTTTGAAAAGATAATATACTAAGTTTATCGACTTCAACAACTCTTTCGATTCGACCAGTTTATCGACTTCAACAACTCCTTCGATTCGACCACTCTATCGACTCCAACAACTCTTCCGATTCGACCACTCTATCAACTCCAACAACTCTTCCGATTCGACCAGTTTATCGACTTCAAAAACTCTTCCGATTCGACCAGTTTATCGATTTCAACAACTCTTCCGATTCGACCACTCTATCGACTTCAAAAACTCTTCCGATTCGACCAGTTTATCGACCCATTTCTATGCAGTCGACTCCGGTTATAGTCACTCCTCCTATAGTCATACTCCGGTTATTATCACATCACCGCTATTTTCCAAATTTACCTCTGGTCAAACAAACTTTTATAAATGAACTCAGCTTAAAGTCATACTCCGCTTATAGCCACACTTTTTTGAACATTTGGTGTGACTATAACCAAACTCAACAGTAATTTAGATTGTTTTGATTTCAGTTCATAATTTCAAAATGCCAACAACATAAAATTTAACAGTATAAAATTTCACAGTGTAACGATTTTTTTAAACAAAACTACAACAATACGAGTAAGATAAAAACTGATAAAAATAAATTAAGAAAATAACTGTAGACGAAGATAATTAATTGCAATCAAGTAATTTTTTACGGACTTAAGCTCTTTCTTAACAAGTTTGGTTTGATTAGACAAATTTTCAGATTCACTGTATATATTAGCATGATCATCGGCAAATAGATAAAATTGTAATTTTTTTGAGACATTAGGTAAATCATAAATACAAATGATCCAAAATTTAGGTATGGCGACATTACGTTATAGCATAGTGGTCACAATCTACATATAGAAACAGGGCGTGGAGAGAATATTCCAACAGAGCCTGTGTACATTGAAAGACGAAGCGAACTACATTTTTTAAATAGAATGGCCGTTTTACTGCAGACTAAGGGCCTGTTTACAAGGAGGTTGGTGGACTTGTAAAGTTCTTAATCTCTCTTAATAGACTCAAACTCTATGTGTTTGATTGACCCCCAGAATTCTGAAAGCAAAGGGCAAAGGGTTTTTATGGCCCCTATATTGTCCGACATAGGCCAATTTCCATTCAAAATTCTTCCCTCATGGAATCATTTGTTTACAACAACGCTATGATGATAGCTTTTCCTGCAACAGAGGTGAAATGGAAGCAACATGAGATTCCCCAAGCTCGCGAAGACAAACAAAGGAATTTATGTACCCCCGTGGAAATTGTGACATGATTGATTGACAGCCTGAATTTGGGAAGATCGCAACTTTTGCTGACAGCAAAAGTTATGCAGTTCTTTTTTACTGACAGCAAAAGTTATGCAGTTCTTTTTTACTGACAGCAAAAGTAGTTGCTGTCAGCAAATGTTTTTGATCCTCGAGCACAGAAAAATAAAGTTCTGGCTACAAAAATATAAGTTTTGACTGTAAAAACACACGTTTGAATGCAAAAATGTTAAGTCTTGCAACGCAAACTGATCTGTGAAAAAAAACTGTTATAAATTGATGTCAGCAAAAGTAATATTTTTGGCCGGTTTGGCGCGCCATAGGACTGGGCTCAATTTTTTCCTCCATCCATAGCGTCCAGGCCTCAAAATGAACCCATACAACAATGCAATAGCGCAAAATTCCAAAGCAAAATAGTCATGGTCACGTGATAAATAAACGAAGAGCAATCAAATTTATTTTTGAATCTATTGTTGACAGTTCTTTGTTTAATTAATAACATGACCATAAAAATGTCGTTTTCCAGATCTGGCCAAACCAGTTTGCTTGGTGTCTATCTCGTGCCACAGCATCTTTGTTTATTTAGTCAAACCAGTTTGACTGGGGTCTGTCCTCACAATCGTTTGTTTGTTTGTTTACACCAATAAAAAAATTTCATTTTATTTCTTTTAAAAATAACAATAAAAGTTACGAAATTGCATCCTAATATGGAAAAGAAAACAAAAGGTGAAACTCAACCTTTTTTTCCGTAGCAGATAGACATGTCAGACCTGTTTGTAATGGTCTGTGGCGCACAAACCACAGCCTTTAATTCCATCGACAGACCGGCTCTGCGTCGGCAGTGAAACGTGTAGTATCCTCCATTGCTACCTGGCAGCTTTTTGCTCGCTGGACATGGCGAAGAAAGAACGGCTGAAAACTGCCACGTAAGTATTTGTATTTATTGTTAAATAATTGGAAGACATTTTTAGCGGATCTGGTAGTTCGAAATGATCTAATTGATGCAGAAAATTTAGAAATAAAATGGGTCCTCATTGCGGCGCGCAGCGCTGCTCATTGAATCAACTTAGGCCATCATCATCATCACCAATTCAATTCTTATTTTCATGATGAAAGTCTCATAAAGCTAGACTATGCTCGATTTACCTATTCAGTTACAGTTTAAAAAGGTTGGGAGATTTGATATTCAAACTAATTAATTAGTTAGCAGCTATTTATGATAGAGACTGACTGTCGCAGTACTTTTTATCAAACAAATGCGAATGGAGAAGAAAATAAATTTTAAAGGAATTAAAAAAAGAAATTCAAACATCAATGACGATGCATAAATGAAATATTTTTGTCCTGTCCGAAAAGAAAGGAAGAAAAGAGATCGCCAAGAGAAGAAGAAGATAATAAAGTCCAAAACAAGAGAAGACGGCGGAATAGTTTCCAATTCAAAGATGTACTGCAGAAAGATGTGTTTGTTCTCTTGTGTTGTGCAAGTTGTGTGTGCGTGTAAAATATAACCTCTTTTTGACTTCCTGTACTCTTGTTCTTCGCCGTTATTCACCGCGGACGGTAAATATTTTCATACACAATAGAAAATAGTTTATGAAAACAATAAATAATGAGGGAAGTGAGAGCTGCACACCAACATTTTTGGTGTTGCACCAAGTTAATGAAGATCTCGGCAAAATCTCCAGGATGGTTAAAAAATATGTAGGCCCATAGCCTTATACATACATAATGGTGATACCAAGGGTGAAACTAAAAAATATTTTTGGGGGGTACAAAATTTGCCGACAAAAAGGGCGTGGTTACTAAAAACAAATCGCACTTCCACGTAACACAATTTTCAACCTGCCCTAACACAATGCAAGTTGGACATGTAGTATTTTTGCAGCTTGTCACATTTGGGGGCCCGTGGTACTCCCCCAGAAATTTTTCATGACCACGCCCTTCAGATTGGCTTAGAACGACTCCAATGTGTTTCATATCGATGATTGACCTTCACTTCAAGGTAGGTCGAACATCTGACATAAAGGTTTAGCAAAATTTTAAAATTTATGATTGCTAGAATGGCTATTGAGCCTGTTTTTAGATTCTTATGACGAAAAAGGTTTAAATTTTTAGCAAAATTATAATTTAAGACAACTAGATTGACTGTTTGGCTTCTACATTACATTAATAGACTATTGACAGGGAGTTGTTTTGCGAAATTTTTTAAACTTAAGATTGCTAGAGGCTGGTGCAGCTATTTCTAACACAGGATGGAAATGACAAAAACAGGGATTTCCCTGGAAAAAATTTGAAATGTAGAATGCTATATGGGCTGTCAAGTCATATTTTCTAACAAGAATACTTGTCGGCAAAAAGTGGTGATTTTTTCCAGAAAACAATTATGGATTTTTTGCTAATATGTTTGAAAAATCAATGGTCCAAAAGAAAGTTGCCTTCTTTGTTTGGGATATATCTTAATTTGCCGACAAAAATTTCGTTTGTGTCGACAGATAAAGTATTGGGGGTACAACGCCCCCCGTACCCCCCTATGGGGACGCCCCTGGCCAAGCACAAAAAACGGCTCTTCCACGGTAAGAACGTAGACGTATGTATATGAAAAGAATCTGATACCCAAATTTTGCTATAATTATCAACTCGCGTAATACGTCTGTGGTCGTAGCATGAATATTGGAAAGCCAAAATAACAAAAATTTAGATTAAAATTCCAGTTAAGTTACACTAATAATGATACTAAAAATATTTCCATACCAACGATGGAGCCTCTTCTTGCGAAACATCTTCTTCAGAAGGAGGCGGTGGTGCAATGTATTTCTCGTATAATTCTAAAGGCATTCCTTCGTGTAAAGGAGCAGGAAAAGGCACATCAAAACTGGGTAATACGTCAATTTCCAACTGCAATAAAAAAGAAAAAAATCTCATATGCTGCATCGTTGATGCTGAATTTTGATTTCTTAGAATTATGATTTCTTGAATCAATGATGAATAGTTTAAACTAAATTTAACAACATAAACAATTGAAAATTTACACAAAATATAACAGTGAATTATCCTGCAGGTGGTAAATATTCTTCACAATAATTCATTATTTTTTCTTCTTCCCAGTTCAACTTAGCACATTTTCCAACGATAATTCACGAGTTGTCTTGCGGAATTTCTTTTCAAGTTATCATGCTAACTTCATTGCAAGTTTTGGGAAGCCTGGAATGGATCCAGCACATAGCTTTGAGATCGTGGCATTCCCTTACAAGTTATGTGACAACGAGATGCATACATAAACAAGCTATAAATTCATCCAAAATAAGGCAAATACAAAAATGTCAAACCTTTTCCTGCAAAATTTCACTTTCTTGTTCATTTTCAAACATATTTTGGTACAATTTGTAATGCTGGAAAATGCTACCAAAATAAACGCGCAAGAAAGGATTTTAAAAATTGAAATTTTAACAATTCTGCATTGCGCATATAAAATAAAATGAGAAATAAAATTCACCTGGGTTGTGACTTTTTCTGCTATGATTTATTTATTTATTTAAAATTATCAAAAGTTAATGTCCCATTCCTTCTCATTCCTACAATTTTTGTGGAGCATCTTTCGGATAAATTGTAATTTCGAAACTAACTCATCAGTGTTTAAAAAGAAAAAAGAAACTAGAAAAATTGACAATATACAAACTATGATACCACAGGGAGCATACCCAAGAAATATTTTCCTACAAGTAATCTAGTTTTCATACTTGTCAAAGGACACAGCCCGAAACGTTGTAAATATTTTACACAATTCGTGTATTTTATTCTCAATGTAACGTTTTTAGCATGGAAATAAATCGCAACCCTGCAGCCCTGCAAACATTGTGAAACTAAAGTGGTACAACTACTTAGCAAATTTCATACAAAATTATAAAATCAAACTAAAGATAGACATGAAAGACAATGGAGTACGTGAATTTTTAATCAAAATATATCTGTTTGACTTATCAGATATGAGTCTTGCATTGCCGAATTTATAAAGGTATGAGTCGTTCATTACTGAATAGAGTAATGTTAAGAATTTCTTTATCGTTGGGAACACTCACTAAATTATTCTGTCGTATAATCTCTGGACTTGCCGCAAGTCTATTTCGTTTCGGTTTTGTTAATCAGAAAAAATTAAAATATGTCACTGCGGAGGAAAATATCCTGCGGAGGAGAGGCCTAAGGAAAATAAGAACTAAATTTTTATTTTCCTGAAGTCTCTCCTCCTCAGGGTATTTCCTCTGCAGTAACATCTTTTTTAATTTTTTACTGATCAACGAAACAAAATAGACTTGGAATAGGTCTACACTGACACTGACGCTAATAAATAAACTATTGAATAATCATTGAAGTACTGGAGCTTTTGCATGAACTGTAATTTATAACTACAGATAAATTAACTAATGATTATAATATAACATACCTTCGGTTTGCATAGGCAATAATTATCTTTGCTTGATCAAGGCTAAACCTCTTCATTATAGATTGATAGCTCCTTTTGCTATCACTCGCTTGGCTGAAGCAGCCGACAAAATCATCAACATTTTCTGAAAGACTCAGTTTTGATTCACAATTATTGAAAACTCTATCCATTAGGCCCATGAAAATCAGTGTTTGAAGGTCATCAAATTGCTGTTCGACAGAAAATCTATGAGAAATAAACATTGATACAGTTCACGTGAATTACATTTAGGCGATTTCGATGATTTTTAAAATACAATAATATTCTACAAACGATGTTCAATATTCATCAGTAAAAGGTTACTGCAATGCTTGCCAAAAATCTTTGGAAATTCAATAAATTTGTCTTCGAATGCCCGTATTTACTACATAAAATACATCCTCCCCCGAAAACAATGTTGTTCTGTTAGTACATTGTCCCACCGCTATGCTTGGTCATGTTTGTCACAATAATGATTGATGAACTGTCGCAAATCAACATTGTTCTAAGAGAGAAAGGGGGAACTCCAGTACGAGCAAGGGAATTTGATAAAATGTTTCGAAACTTTTGGCAAGTGTTGTACCACTGATGAAGGGCATCATGACCAAATATGTTAATTGTTGTATTCTCTGGTGAACATTAAATTCCCTGGTGAATACTAAACACATACGGATATTTTGTTTTAATGCTTGTTGCAAGAATTCTTGTAAAAATATACTCAATACAAATTGTCCTTGTTATCCTCAAATTCTTAGAATTCATGTCGATGGCAAAATAACAATTTGCACCCTCACACCATCACCCCTTACCTACTAAATATACAGTTAAAAACCCTGTTATCTCAAACTCGGAAAGGAAACAAAATTTGTTTGAAAGCTAGTTTTGAAAAGCAGAAGCTAAATCAACACTGAAAGTTTTCAGGGAATATATAATAAAACAGTTCAAGTTAACCAGAGCATTTTCTGTCCAGAAAATTATGAACCAGTCATGCTTCCCAGACTACCTTTGCCTATCACTTTTTCCCATCTCCCAAATAAAAATTAGTGCCAGAATGCTCATGGAAAAACTGGCACAGTGCAACTATGGCATGATAAGGGCAGATTTTGTAACAATGGTGTAATTGACATGCCAATTTCAAAGCAATTAGCCAGCAAAGACAAAGGAAATTCTCTCAAGCAGAAAATCAAAACAAACAAAGTCTTACTGCCTTAAAAAAAAGTTTCTTTTAATTAAAATTACACATTAATATGCAATAAGCAAGATTTATTAAGTAATGTTTTAAGTGAAGCATTGTTTACTTACAAGAGACCATCAACAAAAAAATCAACTTTGGCAGCATCAGCAAGAGAAACAATATAATCATCATAAAACAACAACTTTGCTAGTCTCCTGAAAAGAAGCATAATGATTATGTTCTGATGTACTGTATGTGTCGCAAAAAGTTGCTATTTTATTAAAAATACTTTAGAAAAGTACCACAGTGAGAAGACAAGCTTAGAAGTCAAGAAGTTAATCAAATATTACCATCTACAGTAGAAACATACACTAACTTGAAAGTTTGCTACTAATTTCTTTAAAATTGGTAGTATATTCACTAAGATATGTAAATCAAAAGCTGATAATTAGGTCAAGACAAAAACGAGAGACTCTGCAAAGCTTGGTTGCATTTAAAACAGGTGCTTATGTCATAAAAATCTTTATATGCCATGATCACGAGGAAGCTTTTAAAATAATTCAACTTTCTTTGATTATTGTACTTTTGATTGCCCTTTGGCTAATATTGGGGAGGCTTAGATTCATGATGAGTTCAAATGCTAGCACAAGGTTGGAAAATGCACTCCAAAAGGAGATTTAGCTTAAGAAATAGATTTATTTGAACTCATTCTGGATCTAACCTCCCTTTTTTAATAGAACAACAATACAATTTTTGCTACACAAGTACAAACATTCTTAATTCAAATTAATTTTAAAAATTAGTTAATTTAAAACAATATATAAAAAATATTAAATAATAAAATTTAAGAATTGAAAGGATAATTAGCTACTTGACATGGACAGAAGAGTGCTTTTCTGGTGGGTACGGAAGATATTATGTGAATTTAATTTGTGTACAGTATTTTCAGGTGTTTAAGTATTCACTGACAGTTGGAAAATGAATCCATGAAACAATTGTTAGAAAATGTAGAAAACCTCACACAAACATTTTCAATAAAGGTGACTACACCTGTGCACAACACAACTTCCACAACAAAGAGCACAACACAACACATCTTTAAATATAATCAGCTTGGAATAAACTACAATGCAATGTTTTCAAACCTTTCAATTTCAGGAGGTGTTTGCACTTTAAGGTCTTTGATATCTTTTTCATCAAACATTTTCCATGTAAGATGTTCCTCGACCTCATATTTTTCCAACTGTCCTTGATCTTCTTCTGCTAAACACTACAAAAAATAATATTGTATTTATCAAATTAATGTTGCTATTTAACCAGCAGTTTTCTACACTTGGTAAGTAATTTTAAGAATAAAGAATCATCAAAAAAGCATGTGTTTGAATGGTGATGGCTGAAACAATACCAGCACATGGATTTTGCCTTCCAGTCACCTGGCTTACAGATGTGTGCCACAACAGCAATGTTCATTGGTGCATCATTTGAGCAAGTGAATAGCAATGGGTGTGTGTGAGTAATAGTTTCCTACGTCAAATAGTATTTTTTATGATGTTGCAAGCTGGTGGTCAAATGGTCATTTTGTTATCAAAATGATTGAACTTAAGTTAATTAACTTGATTTGATGTACCGACCGGATGTACAAAATGTACTCGATGTGATGTACAAAAATTGTTTGGGACACCTGTAGAGTTAATATTAAAATTATCCGTGCTGCTAAATTTGTGTCATTAAACAAGAATTATTTTGTTTTCCTTTATTGTCGTTTTATGGGAATTGCATGGCTAGAACTGCAGCTGAAATAAAAAATATGATATTTTGATGAAAAGACCACATTGTTACATGAGACACAATCTCCCAAGTTTCCCTTGTGATTACATAATGTTAATAATGGGAATAAAAATTCACGTTTCAAATAAGAATATTATTTTTGTAACATTTAATTATAAATATTAACAACAATAATGAGCAACGTTTCAATGTCATCTTAACATCATTTTCAAGCTAAATGAAATAAAAGACGTTGTTTGTATATATAGAAAAATAAA